>SKCR01027239.1:0-54793 GCA_019454045.1 Zanthoxylum bungeanum | reverse complement strand
TAGTTTCTGTCATATACACTTCAGCATTTGACTTAGCAGCCGCAAGGCGGTCGCTTTCTAATTCAAGGTGACGTTTGGCATCATCAAAGGTTTTGATGCTCTCATTGTGGGTCAAATTCATTTTCATATGCTCCCAGCTATTTGGAAGAGAACGAATGACCGCTTGGACTTTCTGTTCATCTGTAAGAACATGTCCAGCATCTGCCAGTTCAGTAATCATGTTTGACATTTGCCTCAAGTGTTTTGACATAGTGAACTCAGGACGTTTCTTGTATGTGTCAAACTTGATTGTCAGTGACCTGAGTTTGGTTATTGAGGTACTACCAAATTTTTCAGCTAGTGTGGACCACATGTCCTTAGCCATGTCATATTTCCTGAACTCTTTCATTAGGTCATTATCCATACTGCTCAGCAACGTAATGCGGGCAATTGAATTCTTTTTCTTCCAGGCCTCATAAGCCTCTCGGTCTCGCCTGTGTTGGGCCGTAGTGCCCTGTTCAGGTTCATCCATGCTCATTTTTAAAGTTTCAAGAACCTCTTGTTCTTCTAGCACATATTGGATTTTCATGCTCCAAATTTCATAATTATCGCCATTCAGTTTCTCACCCTTGTTGAGTTCAGCAATAATGTTCTTTGTTGCGGAAGCCATATTAAAAAAAACACAAAGTTTCTACAGACATTCATGCACAAATGTTAATACTTTTATTTATTTTATCATGAAACAAATTATGTTTAATAAAATTCTTCAATGGGGTTGGAGTCAAAAGGTCACTATGTGTCCAATCATCATCCAATTACCCAATGTAAAAATATTATCAACATAATCAATCATGTAAAATCATTTTCTAAAAATTACGTAATTCTTAGAACATCTTAATCATGCGATTATTGTACATGACAATCATTGATTTAATTACATAAATTAAATTCAACTGAAACATTCATACATATAAATACAATATTTACATGCCGTAAAATAACACACAGAAACAACATGAAAGAAATTAATATTTTACAATAATAATTTTCCCAGTGGTAGAGTCCCAACTCATGTATGTTTTTGGATACGAATCCTCAAACTCTTTGGGTAACTCGTAATTGATCTTGGACAGCCATGGAAAACCTATAGCAAATTTAGGATCCTTACAACGTTTCAGGGACATCGAAGGAAAAAATAGTATTATTTGCCTTATGTCGTATATACTGAACCGCTAACCTCTCAATGGCTTTATTATAAGGAACATGTTTTTCCTCACGTTTTACTAATATCCAAATACGAGTAAGTTGTTTTTGCCATATCTTGGGGAGAGTGTTTCTCAGTAATCTGAATCTATTCGGCTGTCCTATCCAATTACCTGCCCAGATAGATTCCTGTAACATGTTATTGAAAGTGATGATATGCGAAATCATATCATCACTTTCACTCATTCGATATTTATCAATTTCCATCAACATGTCTAATATCATCTCCTGGTCTGTGGGTGTCGTAATCATTTTTGCAATTCTTCGAATAATCGCCATGATTTCCTTGCAACAAATACAAGAAAAAATCAATACAATGAAACACAAAGTTACATTGACTAAAATAAACATCACAAAGATATTTATCATAAACACAAAGTTTATATGATAAAACATATTTATCATGGTCGATTAATACAATATACAAAAAGGATTAGACACATTAACCATGACGGATCGGAATTACCGAAGCAAACCGATACAGACATGACCAACACGGGCCAACACAGATGTCCACGCGCCAGAGGAGTGTCACACGCGCCTCCACGCGCCGGCCAAGGGCTCCCACTCGCCCTCACGCGCCCTCACGCGCCGGCCAGCCTCGGCCAAGTCACACGCGCAGACGACATGTCGTCCGCTTGTTCGGTGGCCGTATGACAAGTCGTTTCTATGTTAAAGAAGTAGACGACTTGTCGTCTATCTTCTATTCGGATGACATGTCGGTTGATCTCATTATGCACGTACGACTTGTCGTACACTTATCGGACGACTTGTCGTCCTATTTCCTAAATACCGGATGACATGTAGTACGGCTATTCTGGGAGTGTTTTTCTGGGTAAAACAGATTCATCTAGCCAACTTCTAGGGTCCATATCTTTCTCAATTTAATCCAAATTAAGCAAATGATATACCAAATTGAAGATCTCATGACGTAGTTTTCAAAACATATTTGAACATGCGATTATCAATTTTCTACATAGAGTTATTACGGCCCAAAGTTGGAAGAAAATCATTTTTGAAAAAACAAAAACCAGAAACATTTTCAACATTTTCATGCTTGTTCATGCAATTTTTGTATAATCCAACTAGAATACATGCATTTAAGCTCTGATACAATGTTAGGAAACATAATCCCTAATATATTTACATGTTTGTCCTCGTAGGATCTAACCATACATGTATTACTAGTCCTAGATTTATTTACATGCTAATTGAAATAAATCTAAGTAATCACAACACAATTGCATACCTTAAACTTGTAGAGACCTCTTAATCAAACTTAATTGATTGCTTAACTCTCAATAAGCAAATGGTCTTATTTATAGGAGGGAAATCAAGTCACTATTCATTGATTACTATTAATCAAATAATAGGATGCAAAATGACCTTTTCTAATCTTCCAAAAATGTTACCATCATGGGTGTACCATTTGTTCCCCATTTAACATTTTACTAATTGTTGTTACTTAACAACTCTTGTTGTTACTTAATTATTTGATTAACAACCCTTGTTGTTTACTTAGTAATGAAATCTTTACTAATTGTTGTTATTTAACAACACCACATAACTAGCTTAATAATTTCCAAGATGAAATTATTACTAATTGTTGTTATTTAACAACACCAAATAATTAACTTAATAATTCCAAATGAAATTATTACTAATTGTTGTTATTAACAACATCAAATATTAACAACAATTAATTTCAACATGACTTTTGAGCAATATGAAACCTTTAAAGATCTTGGGATCATACTGATATGAATTATATGAACATATATAGAAAAAAAAATTAATTATTTATATATTTTTTAATATTTTTTTTGTTATTAATAAAGAAAATAAGAAAAGGAAAAACGAGTAAAAGTAATGATGTTAAAACTACCATAGTACCATTTCCATGATGAGTGGGGGTGGTAGTTAATTTGATCATAAAAGTTTGACACTCACTTTCCATGGCTTGCGTGATTAAAAACACACACCTTCCCAGTTCCCTCGTCTTGCTTTTTGAATGAGATGAGATTTATCAGCTTCTTACCACGCTCCCTACAACAGCTTCCTTCAATTTTAAAAAGTCAATGCACCGACTCCTTTCAATTTGTGGATCTGGGTCATTGCTAGCTCATTTTTAGGTGACATTTTTCAACTTCTTTCATGATTGTTGATTTTTTTTTTTTTTGTTGCTTTATTCCTGTTTTTCTTGCATTTTCTCATCTGGGTCATTTTTTGTTTTCTTTTTCTTTTTTCCTTTCTTTACGTTTTGTTTCTTTTTTCTTGTTAGCTTTATTGGATTTGGCTTTGCCTTTAGACTGTTTGTGAAGAGCGTCTTGCCTTGATCCACTTCTCAGAAACGACAAACTACAATTACAGGTGTCGACTAGTGTGATAATTAATTAAGTATTAACTTGTTATGTTAGATAATTACATCATAATTTTAGGGTCGTATCCTGCATGTAGCTAGAACTTTTTTTTTTACATCAAAATCCTTGCTTATAAAATGATCATACTTGAGCTTTCGTTGTTATAAATTCAGTATGTTTCTGATAATTATGCAAGTGTTTAATTGCTGAGAGATTCTTGATTGATCAATTGTTTATAGGGTCATTTAGAAATTTCGATAGGGAAATGTGACATTTTTCTTTTTGTTTATTGTGGCGGCAACTAAATATTTTTTATGCTTGTGTTTTCGCTGAGACAGAGCCGAACAAGTATTGTGTTAGTCAATTTCAGAATCTTTAGAAAGTTTGCTTAGTATAATTTATATGGGATTTTTCTTTTATTGGTGGTTTTAATTCTTAATTGTATTAGAAGCATCTGACTTGGTCATATTTTAATTTTATTTTCACAGAATATGCATCAAGACAGATTGAGATCAGCTGTCTACAGATCATTTGTCACTTGTGATGATCCGAAAGGTGTTGTAGAATGTGGGACAATCAGAAGATCCAAAAGCAGTTCCCAAAAAATGGAGCATAAGATCAAGAGCCAAAAGGCAAAGAAGTTATTGGATTCATCTTTCACATCTAAAGGAGAGAAGAAGGAAAAGATGGTGTCTAAAGGAATCACAGAAGAATTTCATAGCCCGTCGTCTTTTCAGCTTTTGGAGGTGTCTAGAGGAGCTCAGAAGCTAAATCATATGATTGAATCAATGTCTAAGGGGAAAAGCTATGATGGGCAGTCTAAAGATGTTGCACAGGATTTGTTGAAAGGAGCACTTGATCTGCAAGAGTCTCTAATGATGCTTGGCAAGTTCCAAGAAGCTTCCAAGTATATGGCTTGGTTGAAGAAGAAACAGAAGGAGAAGTCTGAAACCGGAAGGAGTGATGAAGTGGGCATTCAGCGGACAAATTCATGCCCATTTGGGGATCGGAATTATCAGGTGGGATTTCAAAACCCTCGGCTTTCTGCTGATGGGTCCTCGGGGGATCGCTATGAGGAGCTTAGGATTTGCATCAGAGATGGCCTTGCTAGGCAGAGTCTACTGCCAAACAAACATACTGGGGAAAAGATAGGCTTTCATCAAAGATACTTGGACTCGGCATCAGAAATTGCCTCCACAAGTTCAAGCCAATCTTCTTTAAGTCATACCAACAACTATAGTTCCACTGATTCCCCTCTTTCATCAACAATTTCGGAGAAGGCGGCGAAAGGCCCAAATTTGATTGCCAAGCTTATGGGTCTAGAGGAGATTTCCTCAAAGCCATTGCAGAATCAGATGAAAAATGAGAAGATTTCTAGTCCACAGAGACCTATGTTTGATGTTGATATGCGAAAGATAAGGAAGCCTCAATCAGTTGGTCAGCATGAAAAGCCAGAGCTAAGGACACTGAAGGAGATTCTTGACACCATGCATTTTACAGGACTTATGAAAAGCAAATCTGTCAAAGAGTTCAACTCTTACCCACATCATTCTAGCAACTCCCATGACAAGCAGAGATTGATTGGAAATATCCCACCTATTGTACTCATCAAACCTCTACGTGGTCAATTCCTGGAAGCAGAAGAGCCTTTTTCACCAATGTTTGAGGAAAAGGATGTCCAAGACGCACAAATACTAAAGAAACTGAAAGTAAAAGAAGAATTTCCGTCCAAAACAGCTGATCGGAAAGAAAAGGTATTGAAGCCAGGCAATAGTAGTAGAAATACAGATACAGAAGAGAGTCCAATCAAGAGGCTTAGCAGGGAAGAAGGAACTAATGAAAGCAAGAAGGTAGCTGAGAAAACAGGAGTAGCAGCTAAGGAGAGCAGCAAGATCAAACATAAGGGTGGTAACAAGAAGAATGCTTCTGTTCATGTAACTCACCAGTCACCAAAAAAAGAGGTAATAGACAAGAAAGCTGATAAGAATCCAAAGGCCGTACTCGCTAGCAGGAAGACTGTAGTGAAGGAGATTGAAAAATCTAAAAATGTGTCAAGCTCTCGAGATGAGACCAAGGTGTCTGCAAAAAAGGTCAGAAAGCCCGAGAATGCATCAGATGTTCTGAAGAATCAAACTCACCAGCAACAAAACAGTTCCCAAAATACCAAGGCAAATCACATGAAACAAACTGTAAATTGTACTGGTTCAGCAGCACAAACTTTGGGTGATCGAAAACGGAGACTAATAAGGAGGGAAAAGACAGTCACTGAGTTTACAACTGCTAAATTAAGAGTGGGTTTTCTTTCTAATGGTTTTAAATGATTCCCGTCCTCTTTCTAGAATTTATATAAGAAATTTATGAACATGAAAATTAAGAAGTGCACAAGATATAGTGTTTCACAGAATTGAAATAGGAAAGAAATAGTTTATTTTTTTTTCCTTGAGAAAATTTTCTTATTCTATAATTTATGCAGACAGAGAATGTAGGATGCAAAGATAAAAAGAGGATGGATTTGGCAAGTGAAGCTCCGATTGAAAACAATGATACATGCATTGATCAACTCCAGGCAGAGGAGGAAACAGATGCCTCTGAGTTGCAGAATGGAGGTAGGACCCTTTATAACTTGATTGTGGAATAAGCAAAGCCTATCAACTAATCATGGTGATATTGCTGCTATTCAGGGTGCTTATATTTGCATGCTGTTAATAATCATGCATCTGAAGATGTATTTTCATTTTGAATGCATTTAATGTTTAATCAGAGGCACGTAGACATTCCTCAACTATTCTGTTTGTTTATCATCAATTTTTTTAAAACTGTCCGACAGGAAATTGAAATAATAGAATACTAAAGTTCAATATCTTTCAAATGTTAAGGCTACTTTTAAGTTCACATTATCAACCTTCATAAGAAGGCATCCAGTTTTCAGAATGATTCTTTAATGTAGTGTAAATAAGTCCAGTATTTGTATTTGTAGTACTTTTTAAATAGAAACTGCAAAAGCTTCAATATAGTCATGTTAACTGCCATTTGGGTCTCAATATAATGGTGTATTGTATAAGTAGTTGCGTCATTCGATTTTGAAAAATAAACTTTTGCATTTTAATGTACAAAATATGTTTCATCTGATTGGCTATTTGTTTTTCATTTCAGAACTTCGCAATAACAGCCAGAGTTCTCTTGATGATGGTATACTGCTGACATCCAAATGCGAGAGAGACCCCATGTCTACTGAAGAAGTTGATAATGATACAAGTCATATTAGTACGGAGAGCAAAAACTTCAAAAGTGGAACTGATCTGAAATTGTTGCTTTCAAGCAAGCCAGCATTTCTGAGTGAAGCAGAAGTGCTTTTTGATCTCAATTTTGATTGTCCTGCAAGTTTACAAACATCTGGGATCGATGATTTTGCTGGTAATGACGAGAGACTCATCATGGATTGTGCAAATGAACTCATTAAGCGTATGAGCCTTCCGGATTCAAAAATGGTTAATCCTCTGTTATTAAACTGGCTGAAAAATCCAAGAATCTGCATCTCTTTAAACCAGTTGTTGGAGGAGGTATACGAAGGAGTCAAGAATCTGAAAAGTTATAGTAAACTAGCTGGTACCGACAGTCTTTATGCAATATTGGAGAAAGATATAAGCTGGAAAGGAGTATTGAGTGGGGTATGGGATTTGGGTTGGAGGAATGAATTTTCTGCACTTGATTCGGAGCAAGTAGTGATTGACATAGAGAATCAACTTTTAAGTTGGTTGATTGATGAAATTTTTACATAACTCTGCTTTAGTCACACCAATAAGTTTGTTTAGATATACAGGATATATATATATATATAATCTTTTGTACATAAGCAACATGTTGGAAATGTATGATGAATATCTGTGATGAAAGTTAGATTCTATTATCAAGAGTCTAGTTTCTTGGGTGAACAGACCAGACCTATCATATTTGGGACACAATTCAACAGCTCTCCCCTCAAGAGATCAGAGTCGATGGAGGAAGATCAGTAAACCCAAGTAATTTTCTTTACTAGTCAATAATATGAGATACAATTCAACAATATCCCCTTTAAATAAAACCACCACTAGTGAAGGGAATACATCATCCCACAAGAGCTTAAAATATATAAATTTCCAACTCCAAAAATTAGCTTATTAAATAGAAGGACCCAAGTCCAAAAATCTCCTTTACTAACCAACCTGAGCACTACTCTGTTAAAGCCTGGTTGGTATAATGTTTCAATTTAAAGTAGAAGTGGTCACGGGGAAAATTGACACGTGGCTACATAGGTCTTAAAATTTGATGTAAAATTAAAACCTTAAATTTAATGAAATTTCAATTTATTAGTATATAATATGATTTTTATATTCTTATCATTTTTTGCTAGCGGCTTCAATTTAAAAGCTCACCTAAGCCTTTTAAATTTCAGAACTGTCTTAGATGAAAATAACTTGTTCATGATTCATAATTAAAGGATATTTATTTTTTTAATAAAAAAAATCGTATGATAGTGTTGAAAGTTGTTTTTAGTTTCATGGGTAATTCGGGAATAACTACTCCTCGAAAAAACCTCCCCCAAGTAGTGAATTTGTTTGGTTAGTTAGGAAACAAAACAAACTTAGCAAGCGAATAAGAAATCACAGAGAAAACAAAGGATTACGCGTCGCGACGCCAAGCCAATAATTGAATCCGGGTGGTGGATTGTTCTTTTGCCCTGAATTGTTGCTCCATGCGAAATTGGGATGATTCCTCCACCCTAGGTTGTAGGTGTTGGAATATGGATTGTTACCCTGTCTGTTGAAATTGTTGACATAATTCACCGTCTCTTCATGTTGGTTTGCTTCTGATTCTGGTGCTCCTCCATATGGTGAACTTGTGGATCCAGCATTAACCTTCATGTTAAGAGTTTCCAGATTTTTGCAAATTAGATCCAGCTTGGCATTCACTGCTGTGTTGGCTCCAACTTCATAAATTCCTGCAATTCTTTAGATCATGCTCATTTCTGTTGGCCACAATGAATTAATGTTGGCCATTTCTTCAATTAAATCTTAGGACTGATCTTCTCCTTTTACCATTAAAGCTCCTCCAGCAGCAGCATCAATTGTGGTTCTCATTATTCCAGAAAGTCCATTATATAAGGTTTGGACTTGTAGCCACTTTGCAATCTCATGGTGAGGACATTTCCGAAGCAAATCCTTGTATCTTTCCCAAGCTTCGCAGAGGGACTCTGAGTCATGTTGTACAAAGGATGTGATGTCATTCCTTAGCTTTGCAGTTCTGGCTGGTGGAAAATACTTTGCAAGAAATTTGGTAGCTAGAGTGTTCCAAGTTGTGATGGAACCTGGTGGTAGTGAATGTAGCCAAGCCTTAGCTCTGTCTTTCAAGGAATATGGGAAAACACGCAGTCTCATTGCTTCTTCAGCCGCTCGGTTGTAATTGAAAGTGCCCAAACTTCCAGGAAGTTGCTGATATAGGCATTAGGATCTTCAGTTGCATTCCCCCCAAACTGAACTGACTGTCGTATCATCTGAATGCATGTTTTGATGTCACACACATTTACTGGTAAGGGAGGAAGTACAATACAGGAAATGAAACCGTCAACCACCGGAATAGTTTTGTCTCGAATGGGAATTGGTTGTGCAACTTCCAACGGTTCAGGTTCCATGTTGATTAGTGCTTCTTGGTCTTCTCGCCTTTCCCTTCTCAACTGTCTGATAGTTCTTTCAATTTCTAGGTCAAGCGGACGGATTTCAAAGCTTCTGGTTCGTCTCATGTAGTGTCTGAGAACCTGAAACACAAGAAAACAAAAACAATAAGTAAAAAGAAATTAGATACAAGTAATGGTATCTAACCCCAAAACTAATAGTAAAAGATAAATAAATCCCCGGCAACGACGCAAAAAACTTGACCGGTATAATCACACACGTATAAGGCAAGCGCACGTATCGTTCAAGTAGTATAAGAATATCGATCCCACGAGGACTTAATACCTAAGCTATTAATTTATAAAGCCAAATAATTACGAGTATCTAATAGATTGGTTGTTTGATTGGATGGATGGATGGATGGTGATTTTAGCTAAAGACAAGTAAATAAAATAGTGCAAAAGTAAATTAAATGGAAATTCAATATTAAGAAACTATCCAAGGTTGTGAATTCTTCCAATATCTTTTAAAGATGAAGTGGTTATCTCATGTTTGTGTAATATATTGGTTTATTAACCTGGAACACGAAAATTATGCAAAAGCCTCTGTCGATGGTTAGATGCAAATACTCAGTATAACCCAATTAATCATATGTCTATGTTAACCAAGTTACCCGAATTCATTAAGATTAAGTTCCAATTGTGGCTACCCCCATCCGACAGGTATATGTCTATCCTGTAAGGAAATCTATTAAATTGTTATCTATCCTCAAGGAAGATCGTTGACTATTAAGTCTAAGGCTGAAACCTAAAATTCCTTTGTCAAGTTTATTTTAAGTTTACCACATCAATCTTATTAATGGTCAGTTAATAAGCTTAAGACTTAATAAATAAACATTTATATTACCCAAACTATAAAATAACCCCTTATAAACCGGTGATTTGAATTCATCACAACTCTAGATAACTGGTTTAGTTACCACACATATCTAAGGCTAGTAAAAGCTTAAATAAAGTAAATGACATAAAGTAAATGCTTGGAAATTAAAAAGGTAAAAATACAATAAAAGAAAATGATGGGGGTTAGAGGATCCACTTTTATTACTTCTATTTTATATATCTACCTTATTATAATAAATTAACTTTGCATGACATTACCAACCGACCATATAGGCGGTATCCTGATTAAGTAAGATTTAAGATTAATTCCAACCGACCATACAGGTGGTATCCAGTTTAGTCAGGTTAAAATCAATTTTATTAAGTCCAACCGACCATAAAGGCGGTATCCCATTAAGTCAGGTTTTAAATAGTATTCTTAAGGAATTCCTCAGAACATACAGGTGGTATCCAGTTTAGTCAGGTTAAAATCAATTTTATTAAGTCCAACCGACCAAAAAGGCGGTATCCCATTAAGTCAGGTTTTAAATAGTATTCTTAAGGAATTCCTCAGAAGAAAATATGAGTTTACAACTGAAATTCGGCCTCAATTTATAGGGAAATTTTTTGCCTCCGCGTCACGACACGTGCAACCTTGCCCGTCGTGACGCGCCGTTGATGTTGGACACGTGGCACGGGCTTCGCAAAGATGGTGACACATGGCGTCGACAGAATTATTAGCTAAATTATTGGCTTGGCGTCGTGACGCGTAAGGGTTTGCATGTCGCGACACTGACGTCAGCATGACACAAGCAGTGACGTGTTTCAATGATGAGTGTCAGCAGCATGTGATGGTGACACGTGTCCGGTGGACGTTAGCAGATTTTGTTGTGATGTTGACATGTGGCAGGCGCATGTTAGCAAGGCGCATGATAGCAAAACTTCTCTGATTATGACATGTGTCCGGCACATGTTGGCAGTCTCTGGCGCACGTTAGCAGACGGCGCATTTAGCAGGAAATTTACATTTTTGCCCTTTTTGTCCGTTTTCCACTTTTTTTGGCCCCGAATTGATTCTAGAGAGTCCTGTTATTTTATTTATCTACAAGATACCACAAAACATATCAAAATATTCACAAAACTCAAGAAACTATACAAAATATTAAGTCAAATGAATGGGAAATAGTGATCTATTTACCACTCATCCAACATACGTCCAAGTGTACAAAGGAAATAGAACTTTTATTACCAACTCAAGTCAAACCTATTTGTCTTATCTCTCTCTAACACTAAGCTTTTTACTCTTTTTTACAAGTTGTGAAAATGGTAAAATTCCTAGAAAAATAATCAGCCAACCTTTTGTAAGTGTTCCTAGAACATGCCAAGATCGTCTAAGAGTGATTCGTGTGTGAATTAATCAAGAAAGTTTGCGGAATAACTTACATTGATGAGATAAGTTTCAAAACTTTTCATGGATGTCGGTGGAAGCTCCAAGCTTTCTTGAGTGTTTCCAACACTTGGGTGAGTTTCCCTATCACCTTGATTCACTCTTTTAATTGCTAGCTTGAACAAATTTTGAAAGAAAATTTTGCCCTCCAATGAAGCAAGTGTTTGGCAAAGTGAGAGGAATAGAGAGATTAAGTTGTTTGATATTTTGATTTCCAAAATAAATTCACAAAAGTCAACAAGCAAAATGTGTATATACTTTTCCAAAAAGAAAATACAAAGTGTGTTGGACAAGTTAGCTTTCAAAAGCTTCCAACCACTTCCATCACTCAAGATTGACTAGTGATGTAAGTTGGTGGGTCCCACTTTAAATTCCAAATTTAAGTCGGACAATCTAACACGCAACTTCGCTCTGGCCCGGGTTCGTTTAATTCTGAATTAAACAAATTTTCCGTTACGACTTTATTAAATCCAATTTAATTAAATAATAATACCTCGCAATATTATTACGTAAGTCGCTTACGAATTAATTCTAAATTAATTCGTTTGCTCGAATTAAAATCCAATTTTAATTCCGCATTGAAATCTAAATTCAATTAATATATCTAATATATTATTTTAGCCCAATTAAATAAATTAAATAGAAAAATCTAATTTAACTATTAAATTTATTTTACCGATTAATTCCAAATTAATCGCGTTCTTTCTTCTCGAGGAATTTAATCCCAGATAAATTCTCGACTTAATTAATCCTAGATTAATTTTTTCTCTGTTAATTAATCTCAGATTAATTCTTGCCGTAATTAATCCCAGATTAATTTTCTCTCTCATAATTAATCCTAGATTAATTTTCTGTTCGAGTCAAATCTCATCGGTGAATCTTTGGGAAGCGACCTAAGAAATCCCTGGATATGTTGGCAGTAAATACGGTCATCGGACTTTCCGAACACGTACGTACTCGGTACCACATTCCTACTGATTTACAAGACATGGTTGGCTTCTAGCAAAGCACCGTGCCTACCCAATTCTCCAGAAATATATTCAACATGGAATATACATAATCTTTATCAGGCGTAGTATACTAAGTATTGCGTATTACGATCCAGTATCAGATGTCACATGTTAGGCCTCGGGCTGGAACTATGTCTGCCCCGTACGAAGCATATATCGGATCTCTGGTTACTAGTCTCTATAATCGGATAATCATGACCTAGTCATATTATCCTGATGACTGCAGTACTTAAGAGTACTAGTTTCGTATCCTACGTGATCATCATCTCCGTATGACTGAAGTGATACTTTCATCTTGACATCACACCCAATACACTACGATTCTCAGTTTACCCAGAAGAGGCGTACACAGAACCTGTTAAAGCCCCGGACGACCAAAACCAAAGTATACTGATTGTCGCAAGTATTAGCGGTGCAAGTCTCAGGTTAAGACTAAATACACCTACCCTGATTCGGATTCCCATAGACACATAGTCATACTACCAATGGGATTTCGATGGGTCTATCCAGAGCGAAGCTGTTTCCGTACCATCGGTAAACAGAACCTCTTATTACTTTTGCATAAGTATCCAATACCCAAATATATGAGAACTATGTTGTTACGCTTCCATAACACGCACATGTGTAATACTAGCCTATTCTGCATTATCGATGTCCAGTCTCGATAATACTACGACTAGGGATATTTAATGATTAAACCTTACGTGGATTAATATTGTCTCATATCTTATTAATCTGGTACTAATCATATAGACTTTTATCATTTATATATCCGTAATCCAATTACAAATGATAAAAGAGCAATTTCCTTTGTCACATAGTTAATTTGTACAATAACACCATGTTCTGTACAAATAGTGATGCTACGGGTCATAATTGTCCAACAATCTCCCACTTGGCCTATAGCCAATCACTCAAGTGTCCTACACCTGAACTATGTACGGGTCGCTCAAACTTCTGCTGAGAAATAGCTTTCGTCAGCGGATTTGTAATGTTATCATCTGATGCGATTTATTCGATCATCACATCTCCACGATGTATGATCGAACGAATCAGATGAATTAGTCGAAGTATACACTTGGATCGTTGATGAGACCGCTATTCCTTAGCATGTGCTGTATCCCAGCTCAATTGCTAACAGAACTTCATCTAATCCAATTAGGATTATATAGATCCAAAATGCTTCTTTTGCTGCCTCAGCTGCAGCAATGTTCCGCTTTTGTTATTTATTCGGCAACAGTATCTTACTTGGAAGATTTCCAGCTCACTGTTTCGTCATTCAAACTATATATGTACCCTTATTGCGACTTACAGTCATTTTTATCGGTTTGGAAACTTGCAGCGGTGAACCCAGTCACTTCAAGTTCTTCTTCTCCATAGCTTAAGAAAGCATCATTAGTTCGTCTAAGATACTTAAGAATGTTCTTAACATCAATCCAGTGACTATCACCTGGATTGGCCTGATTGTGACTCCATATGCTCAAAGCATATGAGACACTAGGTCACGTACATAATAAAACGTACGAACACTGAGAGAGTGTCAGCAACTTTCTAGATCTATCCTAGTAGATATTTATTCCTAGAATAAAGCCTGTTTCTCCCAGGTATTCTATGGAGAATTTTAATAAAAGCCAAGCTTTCACCGATTATATTATGGGAATGTTATTGCTAAGAGTAATACATCATCAACTTATAGGACATTCATTGTCAGTGCGCTCCCACTAACCTTCTTATATACACAAGAATCATATTCGTTTTGAATGAAATCATATACCATTATGATCTCACCAAAACGTTGGTTCCAAGAACGCAATGCTTGCTTCAATCCATAAATGGATCGATTTAACTTGCAAACCTTGTTTGCATGTTTTTGCACGATAAAATCGTCAGGATGTTGTAAACATCCTCCAAAAGGTTTCTGTTAAGGAAAGCGGTTTTGACGTCCATGTGCCATATTTCATAAATGAAACATGCAACATTAGCAAGCATTATCCAAATGGATTTAATCATGGCAACAAATGAAAAAATTTCGTCGTAGCCGACACTATGTCGTTGACGATACCCTTTCTGTACAAGCCTAGCTGTGTACATTAGTATGTTGACAACCATGTATGTCTTCCTTGAAGACTCATTTAGTACCAATAGGCACAATGCCTTTTGGTACATCAACCAGTGTCCAAACTTGGTTGGTATACATGGAATCCATTTCGGATATCATGGCACTTTGCCATAAAGTGGAGTCGATACCTTGTATCACTTCCTCATATGTAGCTGGTTCACCTTCCTCAATAAGATTGATATCTACATGAGGTGAGATCAGTAACCCATACCTCTCAGGTTATTTTCTGACTCTCTCCGACCTACACGGTTCTTGTGTATTTGAAATTATTGGTACAGTTTCATCCTTGATGATCTGTTGGTGTTCCGTGAGGACTCGGTGCCTGGAACAGTATTACTCTGATTTTCATCGAGTTTTACTTTCCTCCCACTTACCATTGCATATAGGAATTCCTATTAGGAAAGCCGCATGGAGAGCAACAATTACATTGTTCTCTTGTGAGTTGTATAAGTACTATACTTTGGTTTTCCTGGGACAACCTACAAATAGGCAGTTATCCGATTTGGGTTCTAGTTTGGTACCATCCAAACATATGCCCAGCATTCCCAAATCTTCAGGAATGAGAAACCCGGTTTCTTTCCTATTCATATCTAATATGAAGTCTGTCTAACAAATTTTCTTGGAACCTTATTCAAAATAAGTATTGCAATGTTCAATGCGTATCCCTAGAAGGAAATTGGTAGCTCAAAGCGACTCATCATTAACCTTACCATGTCCAATAAAGTTCGGTTTCATTGTTCGGACACACCTTCAAATTGAGGTGTCCCGGGAAAAGTCCACTGTGAAAGAATACCATACTCTTTCAAGTAATCTTGAAACTCATATGTTTAAGTATTTTACATTATGGTCCGACCGTAATGTTTTTAATACTTTTATCGGTCTGTTTTTTTACTTTGTGTCGAAACCCTTTGAATTACTCAAAAGTTTCTGACTTGTATTTCATAAGATACACATAACCGTAACGCGATGCCACATCCGTAAAGGTTACGAAGTATTCAAATCCACATCTAGCCTAGCTAGACATGGGCCCACTTACGTCACTATGAACGAGGGCTAACAGATCAGTGGCAATTGTACTTTTACCAAGTAAAATGTGTTTTAGGCATTTTGCCTAATGAACTAGATTCGTAGACTTCATTTGAATTTGAATCAAATCTGTCCTAGTATCCACTCTTCGAAAGTGTGGATATACGAGTCTTGTTAATGTGTCCCAGAGAACAATGCCACTTATAAGTCTCAACAGATTTATTCAGTTTGAGCTTTTGTTTGTCATATTATATGTTTGAGATTCATTTATATTCTAAATATAAATATTGATATTCAAATCTAATGTGCTTATCTCAATATCATCTTTATAAACAAAACACTTAGTGTTCTAGAATATAAAGGTATACCCGCAACGGGTTGAACTAGATATAGAGATAATGTTTCTAGTCAAACTAGGTACATTATAACAGTTTCCTAATTTAAGTACATGCCCAAAGGGCAGTTCCAAAACTTAGGTTTCTATAGTCAAAATAGTGACTCATGTCCTGTTTCCGACTCATAGGTCGATCTCATCTAAAGCCAGTATCCTGCTCATCAGTACATATATTTATGTACCACATCCAGTATCAAAAATCTAATTTTAAAACTAGTAGTGGAAATATTTATAACAAACATATCTGAAGCCGGAGCCTTGCCCCGCCTTCACTTCCTTCATGTCTGTCTTATCCATACGGCAGTCACGCATCCAGTGACCCCGTTTGCCACAGTTTAGGCAGACATCTTAGGATATGTCATTTGTCTTCCCAGAAGACTGTGACGATTTTGCCTTTGCCCATTTTTAGAAGCTCTGGCTCTGCCTCCTTGAGCATAGCCATCAACTCTCCAAGAGTTTTCTCTTGGTTCTTAATGAACCTGCCCAGCTATTGGGCAGAGACGGTAAGGTCAAATCTTTGGAAGTCTCGGCCTCGTAGGTAATGCCCAGCTAACCTAGATGTTCGATGTCAGCAATCATCTGCGACACCTAGTGTTCAACAGACGTACCTTCTAACATACGCTAGCGAAAAAGCTTCTTTTGCAATTCATACTTCTAAGATCTAAGGTTAGATCTATGAAGATCCTTTAATTTCAACATCATGGTATAAGGATCTAATCCTTAGTTCTGACGATGGAATTAAAGAGTAATTACGGCAAGCATAACGGATTGAGCACTAAAGTTATCATCACCATTAGTCTTCCAAAGCTCACGTTCCACTATTTGCTCAACTCCGGGCTCAGGCCCGAGATGTCACTCTGTCAAATAAAGTAACTTCTCGACTCCCAGGACTATCCTGAGGTTCTATTCCCAATCTGAAAATTGAAGCCGCTTAAAGATATTTTCACCCATGATTATGTTTTAAACGCTAATCTTTCAGTTATCTTGATTCCAATAGTCCGACTATCCAATCAACGATTTCGGGTACAATCGAATATAATGATTACTATAGTCTAACTATATAATCAACTACTATTGATTGGTTACATTCAAATGTATTGATTACTATAATCCAATTATATAACCAACTACAAATGAATTAGTTTGAATACAGTCCAACTGTTCAATAATAATTGAATATTAGTCCAACTAATATATTTATATTTAAATAATTAATGACGAAAAATGAAATGAGCGTGTATTGGCAAGTATCTAAACGAAATTGCAAATTTAATACTTGTCTCCTTCTATTTTTCGGCGAGCCTCTAACCCTCTGTGGAGTATTCGGGAAACCTAGTTTCCTAATGGCTAGGATCCCGTTAAATAACACACAACCTTGACTTTGGCCAACAAGTTGTATGAAACTTAACTAGGTAGATCTCTAAGATCAATTGGATCCCATCCAATCCCTAGATCCAGTAGGTGGACCTCCAAGTCCGAAACATATATCCAATATATGCCAATATATCCAATATATTGCCTAACCTTTTCCTCTGAATCAACTAAGCCTTGGATTTGGCTCAACAAGCTTAAGGAAACCAGTTAAGCGTGACCCATTGACAGTGGGAAAGCTTCATAATCGAGGCCGATGAACAAGAAGTGACCTTGACTTTGGCCAACAAATCACAACTTGCCCAAGGTCTACGATATGGAACAAAGTCTTTATGATTCAAACACATCCACGATGGATAAAGGTTTTGACTTTGGCCAACAAACCAATGCCAATCTTGGATCTTGAGAGAGAATCACTCAATGGAAGGAAAAACGCTTAATATGAAATGGGGGTTTTTGTCGCGATTTGGCAACAAATTTATTATCTTTAATTAGGTCTCATCATACACCCTTAAGCATGCATTCTAAAAGCATAATAAGGCGCGATAAAATTAATAATGATATGCGGATGGATATACAACAAATTGTTCCTGGAACAAATCTCTCCATTTCCTCTCTCCCACTAACACTATTCATACTTCTACCCAATTATATAATACTTCTAAAGAAACCTCATTTACATTGAGGGGAATTGGTGAGAAGAGAAATACAATAAGAAAAAAGGTAATAGGCTGGACACGCAGGTCCAATTTAATAAATTCCAAATTTATTACAACAATTTCCAAAATTGCCCTCACCCTTCTAATATCCATCTGATAAACATTATTCATACATACATCCAAGTATTCACACAAAGCATGTTATTCAATCAATCTAATCCAATTAATTAATCTTTGAATTAATGACCATCCAATGTTCAAACAACGATTTGATTTGCGCAAGTCCAACTCGTTTAAGAATAAATACTCAAAGTACGTATTCTTGAATTATATCGAACTACAATTTCAAATCCAATTTAAATTATATTCAATACTAATTCATATTTAATTCCAAATTAAATAATTGCACTTTAGTAATGTCTTTTTAGACTTGGATTCCAAATCCAATCTTTATGGGTCTCAAAGGCCCAATTAGTATCCAATACTATTCATACAAAGTCCAATGGGCTTTTAATTAATTCTTTAGGCATGGGCTTTGGAAATTATGGGTCAAACCCAAGATGCCAAGGCCCAATTAGGAATCATCCTATGCCAAAATCAATTTAGGCCCAATTAAAATTTTAAAGGCCCAATTGTCATATTTGGACTTTATGGAAATGGTTTTAGGCCCAATTGGATCCAACCCAATTGTCGTAAACCAAACTTGGCCCAACCAAGCCCATTAAGCCCAATTACAACAATTAAATTAATACATCATTCCAAATTACATATTAATTTAATTAAAGTGTAATTAGTACAATTAATCAATTAATCTAACATTTCCAAAATACTAATTAATTCAATTAATCATACTTAACATTTCCAATTCATGTCAAACACAAATTGAAGCAAAATCAATCTATTACATGCTTCACACTCCATGGCAATCATCATGAAATAACATCCAATTTTTTTATTTCAATCTAATTAAAATAACAATCAATATTCATTTCATGCTTCTAACATATCCAATTTGTCAAAATTCAAAAATCACCATGAGCATTTTAAAGGGTTCTATTCGACAATGGCTCAAGAATTGGGGATTTTTGATACAATCAATTTTTCTCAATTCTTTTGATGCACAAATCCAATTCATCATCATCAAACCACAACCAAACAACCAATTTAGGAAAATCAAGCTCCAAACACAAAAATCCCAAATTAAAATCATGAACCCTATAATTCCAAATCAAACTTAGATCGCTCTGATACCATTGTAAGTGTTCCTAGAACATGCCAAGATCGTCTAAGAGTGATTCGTGTGTGAATTAATCAAGAAAGTTTGCGGAATAACTTACATTGATCGGATGAGTTTCAAAACTTTTCCTAGATGTCGGTGGAAGCTCCAAGCTTTCTTGAGTGTTTCCAACACTTGGGTGAGTTTCCCTATCACCTTGATTCACTCCTTTAAGTGCTAGCTTGAACAAATTTTGAAAGAAAATTTTTCCCTCCAAGGAAGCAAGTGTTCGGCAAAGTGAGAGGAAGAGAGAGATGAAGTTGTTTGATATTTTGATTTCCAAAATCAATTCACAAAAGTAAACAAGCAAAATGTGTATGTACTTTTCCAAAAAGAAAATACAAAGTGTGTAGGACTAGTTAGCTTTTAAAAGCTTCCAACCACTTCCATCACTCAAAATTGACTAGTGATGTAAGTTGGTGGGTCCCACTTTAAATTCCAAATTTAAGTCGGACAATCTAACACGCAACTTCGCTCGGACCCGGGTTCGTTTAATTCTGAATTAAACGAATTTTCCGTTGCGACTTTATTAAATCCAATTTAATTAAATAATAATGCCACGCAATATTATTACGTAAGTCGCTTACGAATTAATTCTAAATTAATTCGTTCGCTCGAATTAAAATCCAATTTTAATTTCGTATTGAAATCTAATTTCAATTAATATATCTAATATATTATTTTAGCCCAATTAAATAAATTAAATAGAAAAATCTAATTTAACTATTAAATTTATTTTACCGATTAATTCCAAATTAATCGCGTTCTCTCTTCTCGACGAATTTAATCCCAGATAAATTCTCGACGCAATTAATCCCATATTAATTCTTTCTCTGTTAATTAATCCTAAATTAATTCTTGCTGTAATTAATCCCGGATTAATTTTCTCTATCATAATTAATCCCAGATTAATTTTCTGTTCGAGTCAAATCTCATCGGTGAATCTTTGGGAAGTGTCCCAAGAGATCCCTGGATATGTTGGCAGTAAATACGGTACCACGTTCCTACCGATTTACAAGACATGGTTTGCTTCTAGCAAAGCACCGTGCCTACCCAATTCTCCAGAAATATATTCAACATGGAATATACATAATCTTTATCAGGCGTAATATACTAAGTATTGCGTATTACGATCCAGTATCAGATGTCACATGCTAGGCCTAGGGCTGTAATTGTGTCTGCCTCGTATGAAACATATATCGGATCTCTGGTAACTAGTCTCTATAATCGGATAATCATGACCTAGTCATATTATCCCGATGACTGCAGTACTTAAGAGTACTAGTTCCATATCCTCGTGATCATCATATCCATATGACTGAAGTGATACTTCCATCTTGACATCACACCCAATACACTACGATTCTCAGTATACTTCCATCTTGACATCATCTCCATATGACCAAAACCAAAGAATATCGATTGTCGCAAGTATTAACGGTGCAAGTCTCAGGTTAAGACCAAATACACCTACCCTGATTCGGATTCCCATAGACACATAGTCATACTACCAATGGGATTCCAATGGGTATATCCAGAGCGAAGCTGTTTCCGTACTATCGCTAAACAGAACCTCCTATTACACTTGCATGAGTATCCAATACCCAAATATATGAGAACTGTGTTGTTACGCTTCCATAACACGCACAAGTGTAATACTAGCCTATTTCGTATTATCGATGTCAAGTCTCGGTAATACTACGACTATGGATATTTAATGATTAAACCTTATGTGGATTAATATTGTCTCATATCTTATTAATCTGGTACTAATCATATGGACTTTTATCATTTATATATCCCAGTAATCCAATTACAAATGATAAAAGAGCAATTTCCTTTGTCACATAGTTAATTTGTACAACAACACCATGTTCTTTACAAATAGTGATGCTATGGGTCATAATTGTCCAACACCTTTCAAATTGAGTCTTCAACCCCTATATATAGTGCGTCTCGATCCACTATTACACCAACTCGTAACGTCAGCTATGTTATCATGTCATTGTCGCCCACACTCTTTACCCCAACCACTCTTCAAACAGTAGTTCTGCCGTCTGACATAACCATCCTCTGCCACATGAACCTCATCATTCCAGCATTTTTTGGTAACTGCTACATGTTCTGCCCATATGCCAACCTGTATTTTAACCACTCCCACATTGTTCCATGTGTCAGAGGATAAGCCTCTGGCCTACTCCTATCTCATAAGCCTTTTGGGAGGTTCAAACTTCTATACAGGGCTTACATCACTCACACATAAGTACGATATTGCAAACCTCACCTCGGTCATCGGGTCGGCATACCGATGTGTTCTCTACAAGGTCGGGACGATATTCCTTCACTTCTCTCACTTTCTCTTTGCTATTCCTGAACATTCTTGACAAGTGTTTGAAAGCTTATGAGCTTCCTATACGGCCATCTTCTCATACCCAATTTCTTACATATCTTCTTCATTTGATCAAGCTAATATTATGCTCCTTAGCCGCACCAGTCATGGGCATTTAGCTTGTATCTTCTAGTGATCACCTTCTTATGTTTCTTTGTTTCTACCCACGATAAATTTCTTTTGTCCAGCATCTTCTATTTTATATTTCTTCTCAAGAGATTCCCAGAGACTCTTTATAGAAGTCATGCCTTGGTACACATTGTACATGATATTTTAAAGACCGATTAAGAGGTATTTCTTGTACAAGAAGTCGCCTTGCAACCATGCCTCAACTCGCAGTTGCCAAGCTGCTTCAGTTTCTCCCTTCACAACACCCGGATGAGTTTCTTTAAGATACTTAGCCAACTTTACTGTAGTCACGTAGGACAATATTTTGCTTTGCCACTCTTTGATGTTTGCTCCATGGAACTTATCTGGTTTCTCTTAATGAGCAATTGGTACCATGATATTTTCACTTACTATTCTTCAATATGAGCTCATTCCCGGATGTCATTTTTAAAACCACTTTGTTTTTTCCAACCACTCTAGACGTAGATGAGTTCCCTATGGTCAGACGATCACCACCCTCGACCTTCTGATAGGTGGAAAACATCTTGTTATCAGCATAGATATGACGAGTAGCCCCCTGTCTACCCACCACTCTCTAGGGTTACCAACCAAGTTGGCTTATGTCACAATTGCTGAAAGGTTCATCTCTGAAATTTCATCAGTCTTCGGCTAATCTTCAGTGACATGGGCCTCATTTTTATTTTCTTGCCCATGTCATAAGACTTCTTATTTCTGCAGTCTTTTGTCATGTGACTTCTTTCCCACAGACATAGCATTTTTATTTGAACTTCTTGCTCGTTTTGGGAAGAGTCAGCGCCACTATTATTTCTTTTTTGCTACCATTTCCACCATTAACTATGTTGGTCTTAGACTCCATGGTCTTGTAGCTACCCTTCTCAAACTTCTGTTGTACTCTTCGATTCGTAATCGAAATCCTAAATCTTCAAGACTCATCTACTTCTTTTTGTGTTTCAGATAACTCTTGAAGTCATTCCATTAGGGAGGAAACTTCTCAATAATTATGGCAACTTGAAATGTCTCACAAAGTTTCATTCCATATCCAATATTTCATGAATGATCAGTTGTAGTTCACCCAACTAAGATATTATCGTCCTTGAATCTACCATTTTGTAGTCTGGGAACCTACCCAAGATAAATTTCTTGTGTCCGATATATTCTGTTTTATATTTCTTCTCAAGAGATTCCTAGAGACTCTTTACAGAAGTCATGCCTTGGTACACATTGTATATGGTATTTTCAAGACCGCATAGGAGTTATTTCTTGTACAAGAAGTTGCCTTGCGACCATGCCTCAACTCGCTATTTCCAAGCCACTTAAGTTTCTCTCTTCATAAGACACGGAGGAGTTTCCTTGAGATACTTTGCCAACTGTAGTATAGTCAGGTAGAACAACATTTTGCTTTACCTCTATTTGATGAATGCTCCACCAAACTTATCTGATTTCTCCATGAGCAACTGGTACTGTGATATTTTCAATTGCCATATGTAACTGAGAATTATCCAAAATGTGAATAGTTACCAATAAGTCTATAGAAGATAAATTACCTAATGATCAATTTTATGATTCGATTTATATGTTACATAAAAAAATCCACTTATTATTATTTTGGATAGTAATAAAATTACACCAAATGATACAAGTTCTCGAATTTGTGACTAAAATATATTATGAAATGTGGAAAAAGGAAAATTTCCAGGGATGAGTAGGTCCAGCTTAACCACTTAAATCTTTGCCCTCTTAGGCTCATATTGCCTTGGTGTCAGAATTTATTTAGTCACTTTCTCTATATAAAATCTTAGGCATTCATTTTTAGTGTTACACTTTAGTTCTGAATCACAAGTATAATAATTAATTAAAGATAAATTTAAGCAGTCAATCTCAAAAGGAATTACTTGTTTATAACTCAGACAAAGTATTTGTGATATACTTTTAATGCTCAACCAAGTATGCGTCAAGTAATGAAAAAGATTAAATATTTCCAAGTTTTCATATAGTAAACTAGGTGCATGCATGTGATAATTGAACACACTAATATTAACTCAAATCTATACTACCAAGTTTACAAATTTTCAGTATATGATTTTTTCCTAAGTTAATATTACATAATTTATTAATTCACATAATTATATTTAACTTTTGTCTATATCACCAAATTTCATAATTAACATTTGTGTACAATATATGATTATTAATTGATCTAAATTGTGCATTTATGATGCATACTTAATCATGTATGTTATTTTTCCAAAATTAATTTTGAGTTGATACATTTGCGTTTGTGTCATGTTTGACTGTGCGCTCGAACGATTTTTTCCAGAGAAGTTATGTTTATGTAGCGTTTGCTATTACGTTCCAACGAACCCTTCCAGAGAGCTCGCATTCGAGTGACGTTCATAAAGGTCAAATGATTGATTTACCCATTCAAAGAATTTACGCGAAGGACTTTCTTTAACATAATATATAATTTCTTGCTATGGAGTCCGCAAGGGAGTTGTAGATACCACTGTACGAACGAGAAGGTTTGGCACCTCGATGTTGGCTCTTCGCCAGTTGGGGCTGTAGTATGTTCCAAGGGTTGGGTAGCAAAGTACGGAATGTATCGTCAAATATTCAATATGATTCAACAAGATATAGTTTCAATCAAGAAACGGATTCTAGCCAATTGAAATGATCTTCTGATCAATCTAGAGATCATTTCAATTCCACTAGTAATGAGGATTTAGAATATCAAAAATTGATCAATCAAAGAGAAATTCAAAAACTAAAAGAAATATCGATTCTTTACAATATTTTATAAATACGTAATTATCTTGAATATATTAACTATTTCTTTATGTCTCGTTTTATAGGGAACCTCAAGGTGGCTCTATTTCATTATATTTCATTTATATCCCAAATCAATTCATTTAATATCTCTTTTGTAACACCCATGCAATTCTGATGACTACTATGCTATATGTAGCATAATACACGATATAAATCATATTCAAGAGTGTATTTACTCGTGAAATTACTTTTCGTACATTTGATATACCCTTTGTAGTTCCGATACGAAATTTATTTTATGTACCATTCCGAACAACCCTTTGTATTTGGGCCATAACGTTTTTATACGATCTCCGATATTTATGAACTTTATATCGTCGGAAAGCTAGGACCGAGACCTACAATTTTTGTGTTGAATATTTTTCCAAAAAAATATCATAATCAAGTCGAAAAAAATATTTTTGTGACAGTTACTGTAGCATTTCGGGATTTTTCTGGAAATATCACCATGTGTCTTCTAAAATAATAATAATAATAATAATAATAAAGTACGCCCCACTTGTATATAAGGTAGCCCACGTTTTTTTGAACCCTAATTACTATTCACTCATCTCCTTCTCAAGCTAAGATGGGAGCAACTCATGAATGATTCTTCCAATTTTTTTCTTCCTCAAGCAAATTTTGAAGTAACAAGTGATGATTCCAAGATTTATTTCATGCAAGTAAGCTTCTATTCATCTTTCTTATTCTAATCTTGAGTATCAAGCATGATTATTTTACCCCAAAATTCGCACATGGAAGAACCCTAGAATTTATTTTTTTTCATTTTAGCTTTGATTAAGTTGCTAGCATGCATTTAGAGGTTATTATTAGCATGAGATGAAGCCTTGACGTGTATGAATGTGATGGGGGATTATACTTAATCTTGGTTATTTTGGGGCTGAATCTAAATAATTAGAGAGTGAATAAGATGGATTGAAATTGTATTATGTATTGAAACCTAAAAAATTGGTTAAATTTGGGCATTTCGCACACCAAGTGTTCGACGAAATATCCCAATGAACCAAAATAATTATTCGGATGAATTTGACACGAAGAAACATATTTTATAGACACTACGAACTCTGTAGAATACGGCTAAGGTGAATAAAATCGGAAGAGCGGCAAAACTTGCATGTTAGGCAGTGAAGTCAGTTTACAGGACATCCTGGACAGGTCATAGTAATATTCTTATAACTTGTGTTTTAGACATCCAATTGACAAACTGTAAAATTTTGAGTGAAAAAGACATGATTCTGAATAACCTATCCAAAACTCAGAATTTTTAGACTTAAGACGGAGTCACACAGAATTTTTAAACTTGACCGCACTGCAGTAGGCCACTGGTTTTGTGTTAACAAAACAAAGCATAAAGAAAAATTTATAACTTGAGTTATAGGAATCGAAATCATAATCCGTAAAAGCTTACATAAAATAGACACATAAAATAGTATTTTATTAAAATTTCAGCCTCAAATTCTGTTAGGGTTGGTGATCAGAGTGACAATCCGGATCGTATTTATGTCTGATTCATAAATACGAGCAAATATTTTTTCCATAATATTACTAATTTAATGGTAGTACCATTGTCTTTTATACACTTATTCGGTCTAATTACGATTAGTTATCTGATTATGATTAGATCGAAACTAAATCTGGTTTAGTGATATGTGTATATTAGACAAAGACCCGAGGATTTATAGTATAGTGCACAGTTACAATGTAGTTTTTAATTGACATTGGGAATCGCACTATTAGTTGTATATCCTTAAATAAAGTTCATGGTCAAGATTTACTAACACGGGTCGGTTCGTAAAATCCGCTGAGACCAGTACATGTCGTATATCATGACTTCGTCCGATGGTTTATCCCAATGAACCATGAGTCTAGGGAGACTCGTATAGACATGTAGGTGTTTATTTGATAAGACATTGAATGACTCACAGAAGATTTCCTAATAGATGGTACACCAACGTCAATAGGAATCTTCTCGAGTTGAGGGAGCATAATGGTCCTTTGACTTGAGATACCATAGTGGGGTATATGAGTTATCCTCCACACTTTGATGGCAGTCACGTCAACGATCTATTCATGATCAGACCTCTACCTGTTCGTTGGGTGTGGACTGATGCTCATGATATCCAGTGCGTATCAAGATAGGCTCCGTCAGTCCTGTGTACAAGGCATAGGCATCCTCACGTGTTTACGATCTAGTAAATCCATGGCTGTGGTATAACTTCAGAAATCAGTTCTGAGTGTTATTTAGAGATCATAAATTGAAAGTCGAATATATTATACCAAACGGATTTGACGTTTCTCATCTATATCTCAGGTATAATATGGATAGCCTATGCGGAGGGATTATACGTATGCAATGACATCGGCTTGCATTGTTTAGCTAGATTATATGTGGTCGTTATAATTCATATGTGGTGACTTGATTTGGTGTTTGATTAATTGATTTAATCTTGAAAATTTGGATTTAAAGCATGAAAAATCTTAATTTTTGGTTTTGGATCAGATCTGTGCAAACTGGAAATTTTGTGATGAAAATAATGTGTTATGAATGTATTGGAGTTTTGGGAGTTGGAACAATTTCCGGAAAGTGTTTCGGAGTTGAAATAAGCGAAAACGGCGAAAACGGCGTTACCATGTGACTTTTGAGATAACCGGGTGACGGCTGTCCAAACAGTGAGTTCGTCACTGTTCGGGCAGCCCATGAATTTCCCTAACACTATTGGGGCTGACCTGGGTAGTCCCATAAGTGTTGGGTGGTCGGTTCGAAAAAAAAAAGTATTTTAGGCCATTTTACGGAAAAACATTTTTCGTAAATATTTCACGACGTTTCATATATATTTATATCGTTATTTGATATTGAATAAATAGGTTTAGGTGAAATATGAATAAATTATTCATATTAGATATGGAATAATTTATTCGGTAATTTGAAAAAGTTTTAAATTATGATTTCGCCCGAACCGCGCTTCTGATGCAGGTCTGATGCTTCATCCATTACATTATTCATGCTTGATATTTGATATTTAATCCAATTTTAATGTTCGCAAATGCATGTTGTCTAGATATATTTCTTTACTTTTCGGTTCTACATTAACAGAAAATATAACGGAAATTTAATGGTTAAATTGTGTTATGTTTTCTAAGATAGAATTGAATTGTTTAGAAAATGATTTAGATTAAAATTCTGCATTTGATGTAGATTATAGCTTCCAGAGGAAAATCCCCGCTTTTAAATATGGTTGTAAAGTAACATGTATTGGATATATATTTCTTGGTCCGTCTTATCAGTACAGTTTATGGGTATCTTTCTATAACTGCATACGAGATCGTGCCAAAGCTGTGAGGGTGTAGGTTATAGAATTATTATCCATACCGGTTGTATATCGATACTGGACAAATTCATGTGAAAGTGGAAATCCTGAACGTGCCAAAGCTGTCAGGACTACATCGGGAGCTTGAGTTTGTCATTGACAAGTGTAGCCTTGATACGCCTCCTTGTGAATGTGCCAAAGTTGTCACAACGAGAAACGGTTAGGACCAAAACCAGGAGTCACTGGTGAGTGATTGACAATGAGTTGTCTACCTAATGAATATACATAGGCGAGATCGTGCCAAAGCTGTGAGTCGGAATATATTCATGGGATCATACTCTCACTATGGATTTCGATTTAATTATTGAATTCCCGTTGTCCGTTGGGGATTACGGTATTACGTAAAGTAGTGGGAGACATTGCGGAGTTTAAAATCCATAACTTAAGCAGTGTGTAATATATTGGAAAATGTTGCTTTCGTTTTCCTTTATTCTATCTTGTTTATAGATTTATACTTCTAATCCACTGCATGTTTATTACTTGAATAGGTTTTATGACTTTACTTATGGTTACGTAATTCTAGAATAGGTTCTAGAAAGACAGTAGACTTAGATATTGTTAGATTAGTTCAAACCATCGGCAACTGTTGTTCCATTTTTCTTGAAAAATCAAGATAGTTTGTGACTTAGTTACTAAGTCACGATAGGTAATCTAAATAGATATCTGTTTTAGGATATAATTATCTAGAAAGAATAATTTCTTATGCAGTAATAATTGACTTGAATAGTTCATGTCTCGAGATTCTTGAATGGCATTAAGAAAACCCCTTTAGTATTTTTTTACCTTTTAATGACGTTTCTTAGCTTTAGTGACTTTTAGAAGTCATGTGTCTGACACAGTTTGCTAATCAATCATTTGCAATTGTTGTGAATAATTGAACGTAAATTATAAAACTTAAGAAATGAGATGTGTATAGTTGTGTATAGAGAATATTGATTCTCGCAATACGACAACAGTAGGTATTGGATATCGGATCTCCCATATAGTTAATTAAAATAAAGTTTAATAACTGTTTTGATATTTGATATCAGAACTTGTGACTATTGGATAGTTACTTATTCTATATAAACAGTTGTTACATATTTTAATAAGACTAGTAGTGTCATTAATGAAAAGATAAACATTAAGAAAATAATCGGTAAAATAAATAACTTAGAACTGTGGTTTATGAGTTTTTATCATAAAAGCATTAGATGTTTGTTCCTTATGGTAAAGGATGGTCTGATACGAGTTCACACCATATATCCTTATCCATTTAATGAATATTGTATTCAGGATGTGATTAAATCTCATTTAACCAATGATCGTCATTGGACCACAAGATTGATTAAACTAATACTTTGGAAGTGTTTAGTTTAATGAATTAGAAATTGCCTTAGATAGTTTTCTTTACTTCGTAACATAGTTAATGATTCGTCATGACTTAGTTACGTGTTTCTAATATAGAACATGTTGAACGTCTTGAATGGTTCGATAACTTTCAATATGTTTCTGAAGAAATGCGGATAGAATATTTTGAATGGTTCAAAGTTATTCTATTTGTAGTATTGAAAATTTTAACTTTAAAATTCATCATGAGTCTTTGAATTGTTCAAAGATTTTTGATATGATCAAACACGTGAATTTAAGGCAATTAGTTCTAAAGTTATTTAATGAATGAGATTCTTACTCAATATTAAACTTCCACCATTCCATCTTGATGGAATTGGTCAGTGGGAGTTATCGAATCTTATGTGATTTGATTCGTTGATATTGAGTGTTACCGAATTAATTTCAATACTCTTAGGGTTATGATCCAGTAACACTAATTCATCTCTTTAATTAAGATTCTATTTGTTCCTACAGTTACATATATGATATGTATAGTAGAAAATTCGAATCTTGAAAAGTTTGAGATTTGAAACTTTCTTTTGTATAATGGTTATATATTGAAAGTACTTGTGCCTCGGAGGTACAAGTAAAAGTTTATCATTTATTCTATTTAATAGAATATTGTATTCTATTTCATAGAATATCTTTTCTACAACCCGAGCAATAAAATAATTTTATTACTTGGTCGTTGACATTGGATGTTGACGACTGTAGAAAAGACTTGACTTATTGAAGTCAAATGTGAGAATGATAAAATATAATGGAACTACATAATTAATAAGATGAAATGACCCTTAGTCATCTTCCTTATAAGTTCAATAGATGTCAGAATCGTTTACAAAGTATTTGATATTTAACGATTCTGTTGTTTTCTTATCGAAGAATATTATCCTATAACTTATAGTGGTAGCGATATTTGATATCGATTTCTGAAATTAACATTGAACCATAGATCTAAAATTGTTCTAGCTTACTACGATCAAGTTTTGAACTTTATTAAGCTTTCGTTATGAATCGTTTATAAAATGTGCAAATTATTTGCGTAGCAAAAGCAAAGTGAGCTTGATAAAGGTTTGACCTTTATAGTATGACAATGAGAAAGGTTATCCTCAGTAGTCTATTGTAGATTCTGAGAAAACTTGTCTCAAGTCGTACTAATTGAACAATTAAGGATTTGTTGGTTAATGTTTATATTAAACTTTGTATTTTGGCTAAAGAATGCAAAATGGCGTTCTTGAGTGATTTCTTCAAATGAGAGATACGTCGTGATTTCTTTGTTTGAAGAGTTCATTCTAGAATGGCCCTAGAGTTTGTATTCTGCTAAGATCATAGTTTGATATACTAGCTTATGAAGCCTATTATAGACTCAGGTAAGCTTTCTGAAAATTCGTGTTCTTTGATTTGTTATCAGTCAGATTTTCTGGTTTTATCGAAGTATAGAGAATACATATTTGTCAGTAGGGTCAGTGGGAGCGTACAAATTTATTTCTAGTATTATATATCCTAAGTCTTCTTTTTTTTTTTTGTGAAACCAGTGGGAGTAGTCTCTGATATATTTGATATAAAGTTTTATATATGATATAAAACTAAGAGACTTGTGAGAAACTCCCATTTGTCGCATATTAGATATGATCTAATAAAGGACACAGTAAGACAATTAGTGTAACTGTTTGACAGTTAACGTGTCTTTTATATATATAGTATTCATCTTTCGTAAATGATGATTCCTTTTTCGAAATAGAGATTGATTGGAATGTCTAGTCAATCTTATGCATCATAGGATGATGGCGTAATGAATACTATATTATGTGCGATTATAGATATCAATTTAATTGTAATTGTTACAAGTTATTTTGATATGCTGTAGACCATAGGATGTTTCTTGAAACGGGTTTTTTGTGATCTTTGAGATATTGAGAACGGGTTTCTAATTCATGGAGAATTTAGTCTGCAACCATAAGGTCAGATTAGTTTTGATCCTAATTATGACATTAGATGGTTTATGTTATATAAAGTCAGAAAAGATGCAGTGGGAGTGTCACCATTGATTCTACCAAAGTAGTGAAATCAGTTGCAACTTATGAAGTATTGACTTATGAAGTTGCAAAATGACCTCAAAGATTAGAAGTTTTCATATTAGTGTAGTGATTGCGGTTGTCTCATAGTATTTAGATTTGATTTCTAAATACATATACAACTCAGTAACTATAGCACATTACTGATAGAGTGTCTGAGTCATATTGATGTAGAATTTGGATTCTGCAAAGTATGAATGATACTAGCTAAGGAAAACGGTTGGGTTTGTTGGACAGACTCGATTTGTTAAGTAGGCTTACTTGTTGTTGCCTACCTTTTGAGTGCAAGGTGAGCTCTTGAGGGCCACGGTATGTGATACACATTGAGATGTGTATATGATATTGGGGATTGGCACTAGAGCAAGTGGGAGAAATTGTTAGGGTTGGTGCTCAGAGTGCCAATCCGGATCGTATTTATGTCCGATTCATAAATACGAGCAATTCTATTTTCCATAATATTACTAATTTAATGGTAGCACCCTTGTCTTTTATACACTTATTCGATCTAATTATGATTAGTTCTATGATTATGATTAAATCGAAACTAAATCTGGTTTAGTGATATGTGTATATTAGACAAAGACCCTAGGATTTGCAGTATAGTGCACAGTTACAACGTAGTTTGTAATTGACATTGGGAAGCGCACTATTAGTTATATATCCTTATAAAAAGTTCATGGTCAAGATTTACTAACATGGGTCGGTTAGTAAAATCCACTGAGACCAGTACATGTCGTATATCGTGACTTGGTATGATGGTTTATCCCAATAAACCATGAGTTTATGGAGACTCGTATAGACATGTAGGTGTTTATTTGATAAAATACTGAACGACTCACTGAAGATTTCCTAATAGATGGTTCACCAACGTCAATAAGAATCTTCTCGAGTTGAGGGAGGATAGTGGTCCTTTGACTTGAGATACCACAGTGGGATATATGAGTTATCCTCCATACTTTGATGGCAGTCACGTCAATGATCTATTCATGATTAGACCTCCACCTGTTCATTGGGTGTGGACTGATGCTCATGATATCCAGTGCGTATCAAGATAGGATCCGTCAGTCCTGTGTACAAGGCATAGGCATCCCCACGTGTTTACGATCTAGTAAATCCATGGCCATGGTATAACTTCGGAAATCAATTCCGAGTGTTATTTAGAGATCGTAAATTGAAAGTCGACTATATTATACCGAACGAATTTGACGTTCTCATCTATATCCCAGGTATAATATGGATAGCCTGTGAAGGAGGGATTATACGTATGCAATGACCTCGGCTTGCATAGTTTAGCGAGATTATCTGTGGTCGTCATAATTCATGAGTGGGTGAATTACGGACACGAAATTAGATTTCGTGACGGATAAACCTAAACTTAGAGCGTCCCACAATATGAAGTGTACTATTTGAGCACTTGGGCAATGCGATATGAATAATACGGATTATTCATAATACTTCATCGGATTAAATGAGTTAATTCGAATCGTTTAATCAGTTAAATTATAAAACATGCATTAGGGGATTTTGGCCCAATCGTAATTATTGTGTATTTATATTTGATACATAATACGATTAGATACACATTAATTATTCGTCAAATGAGATTTTGACACATGCCATTAATATATGTATTTATTATTTATTGTAAATAAAAATACATATATAATAAAAATATTAATTGATTAATTGATTATTTAATTATTAAATATTTAAATGGTTAATTAATAAACTTTTTTCATAATTGTTATGAAATTTGTCCAATTATTATTTGAACACATGGCATGATTTTATTAAGCTAAATGTGTGTGAATTTGATTGGCCACCAAAAAGCTTAATATAATTTAATTAGATTAAATTGTAAAAAATAACCATAATATCCCTAAATGACGGCAATGCAATTTTAAAAAGGGAAATGTTTTCTTCTTCTTTTATGCATCATCAATGGCCGACCAAAACACCATAAAAAGGCTCTCAATTTTGGTTTGAAGAAACAATGAAGAAATGAAGGAAAATCAAGAAAAATGCTAAGGATTTAGGAGATTTAAGGTAATTCTTCAAAACCCTAAGCTTGGAAATTTAGTTTATTATTTCTTGATGATTTAGAAAGGTTATAGGGTTCCTTCAATTCTAAAAAATTGGGGCTTTTGGTTGTTGATGGTGGATTGGTAGCTAATGAAGCATGTGTGAAGTGTATTGGATGGAATTAGTGTAATTAGTATCCAATTTGTTCATTTGATGACATGTTTCCTTTCTAGAGTGTTATGACCACTCTTGTAATGCCTAGAATTATTCTTGGGTTTTTCATATGTGGTGACTTGATTTGGTGTTTTGATTAATTGATTTAATCATGAAAAATTGGATTTAAAGGATGAAAAATCTTAATTTTTGGTTCTGGATCAGATCTATTCAAACTGGAAATTTAGTGATGAAAATAATGTGTTATGAATGTATTGGATATGTTTTGGGAGTTGGAACAATTTCCGGAAAGTGTTTCGGATTTGAAATAAGTGAAAACGGCCTTACCGGATGACTTTTGAGCCAACCGGGTGACGGCTGTCCAAACAGTGAGTTCGTCACTGTTTGGGCAGCCCATGAACTGCCCTAACACTATTGGCGCTGACCTGGGTAGTCCCCATAAGTGTTGGGTGATCAGTTTGGTAAAAAACGTGTTTTAGGCCATTTTGCGGAAAAACATTTTTCGTAAAAGTTTCGCGACGTTTCATATATATTTATATCATTATTTGATATCGAATAAATAGGTTTAGGTGAAATATGAATAAATTATTCATATTAGATATTGAATAATTTATTCGGTAATTTGAAAAAGTTTTAAATTACGATTTCGCCCGAACCGCGCTTCCGCTGCGCCCATCGCCCAAAACCCCCCAACAAATTCAACCCTGATTAAGCGCACCAAATTTTCAAAGTCAGTATTAGTGCATTGAAATTTTCTGGAAAGATGGTAAAATATGGAGTTTTGCGAAGTAGCTTGTAAGATCCTCGAACGAGCGTAGTAAAAATTGTTAGACCACCCTAAAATGTTAGTAACATAGAGATGATGAGTTATCATGAATAGCGAATAAATTTTATTAAGCAAGGATATAATTCGCAAACTTGGGACTAACGAATTTTCCTAATTCTATATTATCACTATGAGATAGGTTTCGCCACCGTCGCAAGGCGTCACTAGCATGTTCCGAGTCTGTGAGTGGATATTTTCTTTCAAAGTTGATATTTATTTAATTATTTTTGAATTAAGACTTACTTTTAAATGCATTGGGCTTTAACCGAGTTGATTTCCATTTATATGATGATTAAGAATGTTTTGAGAAAAAATGATTTTAAAAGCATGATTTTCTTATGATTTTTGAGATTGGGGAAAAAATCCAATCTAGAGATTTCTAGAACTGACGGATATGGTATTGGTTTTTGGAGGCATGGGGAAAAACCCACCTCAGATGTGACTTATGGAGTTTACGGATATAGCCTGTGCACATATAGATCAGGACTAGATGACGGTGATACGTAACTCCCCTAGATCCTAGATTCAGGGCTAGGGGGACGGCGATACGTAACGCCCCTATACCCTAGATTCAGGGTCAGGATAATAGCATATATCATCTTACCTGGCTCTAGTTTAGTGGCTTGGGGGACGGCGATATGTAACGCCTCAAGACCACTAGTTTAGGCGTATAGAGAGATTACGATACGTAACGCCTCCATGCGTCAGGTTTTTAGAGACAGATTTTTCAGAGACAGATTTTTCAGAGACATGTTTTCAAAAATAAGATTTTCAAAGATATGATTTTCAAAAATGATAAGTTTTATGAAAGAGTTTTCAAGAGAATTCAGTTTTACAGAAAGAATTAAGAGTCTTACAGAAAGAAAGGTTTTCAGAAAGGTTTTCCAGAAACAGATTTGTTTTCAGAAAAGTAAGAGTTTTCAGAAAAGACAGTTTCCTTGAAAAGATTTCAGTTTTAGAATAATAGATTTTCATAAAGTATATTTAGTTTTCATTTTAAACCATTCACTCATTAGGTCGTTTAAAAAATATAACCCCATTCACTCCCAGTGTTTCTGTTTTACAGGTATACCCGGAGGATGAGCTCGAGAGGATGGATACTGATGGCAGTCACTAGGGTGTTTAGGTCCTTAAGGTTCAGAGATACAGTATCAGTCAGAGTCAAAGTAAAGTTGCATGCCAGGTATTAACATTGTGAAGTCATTGTAATATGCTCAGGTGTTCTTTAACAGAGTTGTAAAGTAAAGTATTATTGTGTACATAGTTATGAGAATTATTATGCATTATATGTTGTTGAGTTGGGCTATAGTCCATTTGCATGGTTTTACATTTCAAATGGTTTAGTAATGATGAACATAGTCAGAGAGTCAATGGCACTGAGGGATAGGTCCGCATATTCCCTGCTGGTAGCATCTCCGAGAGGGGGATGTTACTGATGAACATTAAAAAGTGTACACTTAATAAAATAGAAACTAATCATTTTACACTTATAAATTCATTAATCTCTTTAATTTAGCACATTTGTAAAATAATAATTAAATTTATGTTTTATATATTTTTATTTTGGATTTTTATTTCTTATGTAGGTGAAATAATACCTTAGATGTATAACTAAAAAAATGGACGTGACATTTGGATTTTGGAGGCCAGAAACTTGAAAGGGCATTCTAACAGTGTACAATTTCGGAAATTTCAACTTTGCGTAATATTAATAATTTGGCCATAACTTTTTACTCCGTTATCGGATTGAGTCGATTCTAGTTCCAGATGAAAGAATACTCAAATATCTACAACTTTACTGTTTACAAGAATTTCTAGTTCTGAGGTTTTCAAGGTCGAAAGTGGTGAAGACATCAATGTGTGTTGCATGTAATTTTAATTATTAGAAATTAAAGTAAAAAAAATTTAAAAAATTAAAAAAAAATAAAAGTTCACAAAAAATATTTGAAATTAGTCAAACAATTTTGTTTTATAATTCTCGTCTTCATTTATTTCCTGGAAAATTGAAATTTAAATGGAGTGGCCATTTATTGTGAGCACGTTTACCTAAATGGAGCTATTGACATTGATAATCCTAGGGATGGTGATGTATTTAAACTAAATCGACAACGTCTAAAATCATTTTTGGAGTGTTCAAATTTTCATGAATCTCTTTTTCTTTCAAACTCAGTATACTGTGATTAATGTATTTTCTTTTCTTTTCTTTTGTATTTGTCTAATTTTCATTTTTCTTGAGTTTTGCAGCATTTTTTTGTCTTTTGTCTTTTTGTCATAATCTTGCACCCCGATTAAACAGCGGATAACAGTACTCTGTGACTCTAAGTCGATTCTTTCAGTTTCCTAAAATTACTGATACCCGACAATCAATGCCTTAAAGAAACCTTGCAAAACTCTTCAATCATTTTCCTTCTCTCCCTCAAAATGCTCTGATGAAAATTTACAAAGCACGCACCCGAAAGAATGAGGCTTCTTATGATCCATGGTATTCCTAGTAATATTCGTTGGGTAATTGAAGCAAGGGTTCGCTTGGCAGGTGAGTCATTTGACTCTTTCATTTCCCACATATCTGGTTTAGGTAAAAGCATTATGCTAAGAAACGAAGATCTAAACTATTAAGTGTTTGTTGTAAATGTGCACGTTGGACGTGCAACACTCGTTTTCGTTCTTTAGTAATGGTGTCTAACAATCGCGAAGATAAAATTCAATTCATTAGAGATTGCTTGAGTAAGGAGTCTTTAGATGATATATCACTGACTTTTGAGATGCATCCTAATGGACATGTTCATCGAGTAATTCACAATATAGATACACAATTTCAAAAAGAAAAACAACAATACAGTCTCGGGAATCTGACTTTAAAAGATCATGTTTGCCAATTTATAAGAAAATTGTATTGGAAGCATATCCCCGACCCATAGAGGGCGTTCAAGCCGTTACTAGACGTAAAACCAAAGGAAGATGTGAGCCACAATCACAACTACCAGTACATATTTTTCAATTTATTTCTTTGATTTCCTTTATTTTAAATTATTATTTAGATTTACTTTAATTTACTAATTTGATTTCTTTTACTTTTGCCGATAGTATTCAAACTTTTTGACTTTTATGATCTATTTTACTGTTTATCTGACAATTATCATTTTACAGATACTGGTGCATTTATTACTCACCATTTTTCAGTATCTATAAATTCAGCTAGTCATTTCTCTCTTCGTCACATCCAGATAAGCGAAAGAGCAAAAATGGAGAAAACTTCAAGACTACAAGTCACCAATATATGTGTCTTTTGTGGAACTAGCTTTGGAACTAAACCAGAATTTGTTGAGGCTGCACAAGAATTGGGTAGAGTTATGGCGGAAAGAAACACGCACTTAGTAAATGGTGGTGGAAATATTGGATTGATGTGTGAGTTTTAAAGGCCGTGCAAGAAGGTGGCAGTCAAGTTTTGGGGATCATTCCAAAACCTTTGACAGAGGAAAACCTCATCGGAAAATCAAATGGAGAAGAATGCATTGTCTCAGGTATGTGTGAAAGACTTACTGAAATGATCAATCATGCTGACGCTTTTATTGTTTTATCGGTGGGCTGGGCACGTTGGAAGAAATATTCACAGTTGCGTCATGGGCGAACTTGAACATTCACCAAAAACCCATTGGACTACTTAATGTTGATGGCTTTTTCGATTTTCTTTTTGTATTTCTTAAGGATGCCAAAAGAAATGAGTTTATTTCAAAACCGGTAAAAGATATCTTCCTAACTGAAAGAAAAGCTGATGATTTAATTGACCAATTCTTAGCTTATGAACTAAAAATCGACCCCATTCTTTCCAAGTTGAACTGATCTGGTAACGATCGTGGCAAGAAGCGTAGAGCGGACTTGAATCTTAATCTGTAATTTTTTCTTTTAAATAGTCGTAGATTCAATTGTCAATTCCACACTAACCAAGTGATGTCTTCTAAACTCTACTTCTTCTTTTTCAGACATTGGGGACAATGTCTCAAATTGGTTAGGGGGAGAGGATAGTTGATTAGATAATTTTCATTTTTATGTTTCGTTGATGTATTTTTCGTTCAAAAAATTTGTTTTGTGTTGAAGTTTTTGTCCAAAAAAAGAGTTTTTTATGTTGTTTTTACTTTGTTGTTATTTTATGTGTAAGAAAAAAATTTATTTTGTTTTTTAAAAAAAAAATACTAACAACAAATTTTTGACTAACCAAGTGGAATTGTTGTTCAGAGGTGACTGTGTAAGGAGTTTTCTCTCCTGAGACGCATCTCAAAATAATTCGTAACAAGTTATTTTTGTTCCTTTCTGAATCATTTAAATTTCTGAATTCTCCATTATATTGATTAAATATGATCTTCATATGCTCATCTGACAGGTATTATCAACATACACGGTAACATATAAACATGGGTTGTAAGTGAAAATTTTGTAATATTCAGTTCTCTAGTTTGTTGGAGGTAGCACCTAAAAGGCAGTGGAATATTTGTTTTTATTCAAAACAAAAATCTAACCATGCTTCTACTCAGTAACCGGATATCTTGCCTCAGCAAGCAGTGGTTGTTCATGTAAAACTATAGAGCTTGAGTTAGTTTAATAAAAAAAAATTAATAATAATCAAGTTTTTACTTAGTAACCAGACATCTTGTCTCAGTAAATAGTGATTGTTCGCGTAAAACGGTAGAGCTTGAATTTGTATTAAATATATATATATGTGTGTGTTGTGTGAATAAGTTTGATTTCGTAGTCTCTCTAACTCGAGAAATTAAGTCCATAAGGGTGTTTTAACACTTAGTGCCCTAAGGCTAACTGGTCTGGGAGTCACTGGCCCAAAGCTCGTTAATGGGTTAAAGAGAAAGCTTAAGAAAATCAGGCACTTCTTCTTTTTAACATCTGAGATCCAAGCAATTAAGTCCATATGAGTGTCTTAACACCTAATGCCCTAAAACCAATTGGTTTGGAAGTCACTGGCCCAAAGCTCGGTACAAGGATTGAAGATGTATTATAAAAAAAATCGTATGTATAAATAAACTTTCATTGCCAAAAGGTGTGAACTCTAATATAATCGTAGGACAAAGATATTACTCTCTTTTCAACAAGACCTGTGAATATTGTGGGCACAATAAATTGATTGATACCTTATTTTATGTGTGTATGGAAGAATGGTAAAAAGTACAGGAAAATTTACTTATTTGATCATTTAGAAAGAAATAAAATAATTATTAATTTGGATAAGAATTTATCTTTTTAAAGTTTTTCGCTTATATTACTAGGGACTAGTGATGAACAATAAAAAGTGTACACTTAATAAAATATAAACTAATCATTTTACACTTATAATTTCATTAATCTCATTAATTTAACACATTTATAAAATAATAATTAAATTTATATTTTATATCATTTTATTGTGATTTTTATTTCTTATGTAGGTGAAATAATACCTTGGATGCAAAACTGGAAAAATGGATGTGACATTTGGATTTTGGAGGCCCGAAACTTGAAAAGGTATTCTAACAATGTACAATTTCGGAAAAATTTCAACTTTGCGCAATTTTCGTAATTTTGTCATAAGGTTTTACTCTGATATCAGATTGAGCCGATTCTAATTTCATATGAAAGAATACTCAAATATCTACAACTTTGCTGTTTACAAGAATTTCTAGTTTTGAGGTTTTCAAGGTTGAAATTGGTGAAGACATCAATATATATTGTATGTAACTTTTATAATTAGAAAATAAAGTAAAAAAATTAAAAAAAAAAAAAAAAAATGAAAGTTGAAATGTGATAATCCACTTCAGGTAAATTGTGATAATGTTTGCAAAATTATCAACAAAAAATCAAAAAAGGAAAAAATAAGAAAATAATTTTGTAAGAATTTGTTGTTTGTATTTGATTTGGAAAGTTGTAATTAATAATTTAGAGATCAGCACTTCTATAAGGTTATATCAATACTGATTAGGGAGGAGATTTAGATGAGAGAAAATCTACCTCCAGATTTGTTTTCTTATTGAACAATGATATTGTATCATGGAGTAGTAGGAAATAATCTGTTGGAGTTTGTACTTGGAGCGTCAATCCGAATAATGTATTATATATTATATTTTATTATTTACTAATAACATAACTACATTTTCATTTCAAACCTTATTAATGGTAATGTCATTATGCATATTAGATTGATATATAAATATGCTAAGAATGATATCGACGTAAGAACATTCATGTATTAATAATGGACACTGGGTGGTCCGATATTGGGATAGTATTACTATATAAAATATTCTTAAAGTAAATATTTTAGAATACGATCGAATTCCTATAACCTAGAAGACTAGCACATGTCGTTGTTAGAGATATGCCCTATACCCAACTTGTGGATGAGCTATATATATATATATATGTATTTGTAATATTTTCATTAATTAATAAAATGGCAATCTTTATTATACGTGTCTTACATAACTTATATGAATCATCAACACTGTAATAAAGCCCTTGGAGTAATAAGACGATGGCTTCCACGCCTAATGAGAATCATTACTCTTAAATGTTTCTAGTCATAGTTTTGTGAATAATCTGAGCGTTCACAAAGCGGAGAGACTAGCATGATGATATGATCCGCCCTTAAGTGGGGTAGCCGATCTCATAGGCTACTAGCTGAGATCTGTCCGCTTCTTGTATCACATGGATGCATGAGTTGCTCGTGTCCATCGAATTGACCGCCGAAAGTTTTCATATGGCGTGCTTATCCCATGTGTCTGTGAGAACTTTCATGTATCGATTATATGACTAGTCCTTAGACTTGAGGTCTTTACAATCTTATGTGTGGATCAAATACCTTTGACATTCTCCTTCCCCGGTTCAAAAGATCCGGTCATAATGGTATGATTGGGTCATTTGTTGAAACGCATAAAGTTTGTAAAGATACAACAGAGAATCGCCACTCTCTCGGATAATATTTTCTTATAAGAGCAGTATTTCAATTCGCGGGTTGATATGTGTGATCAGTGTTTGAGACTGTGGCCACAGCGGAAGAATCATGTGAGATTCTTGGGTTAGCACGATTCATGACACTATCAACATCATACCTTTGACCATATGGGTAGACACTTTCCGTACCCTAGGTCAATATGGGGGATACAGTGAGGCGAGGGACCGTATCATATGTAAATCGCATACATAATGGGTATATATATCTTTCCTTCTCATTTGGGGGCCTTGACATGTTGCTAGATGTCAACCTTGGTCATTGAAATTGAACGACCATCTGATCGGAGGATAATTTATGTTCGATTAAATTATCACGATTCATTTCATGTCCAACTTGAGGGGAACCCAAAAGGTCACACACAACAAAGTCGAAATCAATGGTTAACAGTACACAGTACATATTTAACAGCATATATGATTGTTGTATGAATTGTTCATAAATGGTTCAATATGTTTAATTATTGAACAGATCATTTATGAGGTTCCATAGTGGCTTAGGGATTGGTGAATGACGATAGGGGCACTTTGGGAATTGGAATAAATAGATAAAAAAAAAAATTACTATTCACGTGAATAGTAATGCCTGAATAGTAAAAAAATTATTATTTAATTTTGTTATTTGTTTTGAATTCCAATTCGGCCCAAACTCTTATTATGGTTTTATAATCTCATTAAACCACTAAATTAAGATCCAATGGCTAAGATTAAATTGCTTTTATCCCACATCAGATTCTTAATTAATTTTGTTGTCTTTGGAGCATTATATATACCCAAAGAATTCTTCACAAATTTTTGCACCAAACCTTTCAAATCTTGGGTTTATATAAGTGAGCAACTCTAAAATTTTAAGAGTAAGCCACTGATTTTGAGGATCCTTAAGTCTAATTGACTAGAGGAACCTCGAGTTAAAAGTTTTGAGGTATTTGCCTAGGCTAGCACCAAGGGTAAAATACCCGTGCACTCAAGGCGTAGTCTTGTCGTTGAGTTTTGGCTTTGGTGTGTGCATCTTTGGAGGCCACACACTTGGGTGGCTCTTTGGAACGTGGAAGAGCTTGCTGAGTTCGAGAAAAGCTTGTAGATTGGAGGGAGGACTGGAGGAGTCTACGGTTCAAGTAAGTCTTTTTCTTTCTTTATTTTAATTAGAGTTCTTATGATAGTTAGCATGTTTAGGTTTATGTTCTTTGCATGTTTTATGAGTTTTATGCTTAGAATATATAGTAACATGCCTAGGCTTGTAGAATAATCAAAACAAATGGGTCTTGGGTAAAGGGAAAGCGGCATCATAATTTAATTTATTTAATTTTCCGATGCGCCCTCGCGGCCGCTTCCCAAGAGTGGTATCAGCGCGCCGTTTTTGTTTAGATTAGTTCTCACTCATTTGAACTCGAAATTGGGTGTTTAAAAGTTCGTTGGAAAGTAACACCCTGAACTTAATTTTAGGCACAAGTTCTGCATGATTGGGTTAAGATTTGAATTATGAAATTAAATTTAAAGTTCACGAGTCTACAGAAAAATGTGAATAGTAACTTTATTTGAATAAAATAAAATGCAATGTCATAATTAAATATTAATCAAAGTTATTTAATGCCTAAAATAATTCCAACATATTAAAACTCATATGCTTGATGATTCTATGTATGATTAGAATTAGCATGATTATTTTGTAGGGTTTTTTAGGGGCTGAATCCGGTAACGCAGCGGAAGCGGTGGAAAATCGTATTTTCCGATTTCAAAATTTTTTCCCGGATTAATTAAATAAACATATTTATTTAATATTCCAATAATCAAATTATGAAATAAAATTCAATAAATCATATTTAAGTGAATTTACCAAATTACCCTTACTTTGGTATTTTGTCAATTTTAGTCCGAAATTGATCTAATCAATTTTGAATGATTCTAAATCATTCTAAGATGAACTTAGCATGATCAAAACACCAAAAGAATCAAAATCCCCAAATTATTGATCCTTGGCCGAGAGCACCATTGGGCTCCAATTTGTGCATTTTGCACTTTCATGCTTCAAGACACATCCAAATGAAATCCAATCAACATGAAACTTTATATGCATCATATACACATACAAATACACAACATATATGAAAATCCCCAAATTTGGAATTAGTCATGAACCCTAATTTTTCAATTTCCTCAAATTGGACAAATTAGACCAAATACATTAAATCAATTACTTCAATCATCATTCTTCCATCCAATCCAAGTCTCAACACAATGAAACAACTCAAGATCAAATCTAGGTCATCTAAGAGTGGTTCAACAACTCTAGATTAGCAACATGGTTTCCAAAACCTTAAAAGAATAGTTGCAACTACAATAGTCATAAGCTTTCTTAATCATACATGCTCAACACATTCAACAAAAATTTCCATCATAAAAAACACAAGAAATAAAGAAAAGAAAAACTTAAGAACATCACAAGATGTTGCCTAGATCCTAAGGAACAATTTCCTTTCTAATAGTAAGTTTGAAAAACTTACAAAATCCAAGCTTTTCTTTAGGTTTTTCCTTTTCTCCTTCACTTGTTTCCTTAGTTTCTTTCAATGGAGTTTTTATGAAAAGTGTATTAGGTTAACCAAATGAAAAGAAAATGAAAACAATATATACTTGTGCATTTTTGGCCTTGGCCGAAAATTCAAGTAATGTATATACCAAATTTTTCATTTCAATTTCATTTCAAAATCATTTAATCAACTTGACAAATATCTAAAACACTTTATGGATATTTATTTAAGTCAACAATGGCAACTAATATCATTAACTTAAAATATCCTAATGTAAGATATTTATATTTTAATTAATTTAATCATTTAACAATTAATTAATTAATTAATTAATCAAATACAAATATATTAATATATGTATTATATTTACATTAAATATTAAAAATATATATTCATTTAGGATATAAGTCAAATAACTCATTTTGACTATTAATTAATGTGTATTTAAATTAATCAAGTATTAAATGTAAACACACAATAATTAGGCAAATGACTATCTAGTCCCTTTAGCACGTATCTTGCGTTTAACCTTTAAACGACTTTATAAATAATCAATATTATTTATTAATGTTGCTCTAGTGCTCTACGAGTTTGTTTCATTATTGAGACTCTCTAGATTCAGGTATATCCGTCACGAACTCCAATTTCGTGTCCATAATCTATCCACCCGTAGATTATGACGATCACGGATAATCTCGCTGAATCATACAGGTCGAGGTCATGGCAAATGTATAATTCCTCCGTCACAGGTATCCGGATAAATCCCAGAGATATAGATATAAACATCAAATCTCTATCGGGATTATCCAGTCGACTATTCTATTAGCAATCTCAAAAGAATGTTTAGAACTAGCTTCTAAACTTTACCACGGGCCCATGGTTTTATCTGATTGCTAATCATATGGACTACCTATGCTCTGGTACACAGAACTGACGGATCCTATCTTGATACACATAGGACACCCTGAGGATCTATCTACACCCAACGAACAGGCAGAGGTCTGATCTAAATAGATCGGTGACGTGACTGCCATCTAAGTGTAGAAGATGTCTCATGTGCCCACAATGGCATCTCAAGTCTAAGAATCACAAGTGCTACTCAACCCGAGAAGATTCTTATTGACGCTGGTGTACCATCCATTAAGAATCTTCTATGAGTCGTTCAGTGTTTATCCGCTATAAACACCTACACGTCTATACTAGTCTCCAAGACTAATGGTTCATTGAGAAACCATTGGAATCAAATATTCCAGTATACGACATGTACTGGTCTCAACGGGTTTACTATACTGACCAAGTAGTGTAAACCTTGACCAGGAACTGTCTGAGAATGACAACGTCATGATACTACTCAATGTCCGTTGCGACGCTTTTGCAACAGTACCATGACTAATCATTCTAAGGTCAATACGTCTTTACCATATTAAAAGATAGATTATATTATAGAAACTGCATATATTATTCATATAAATAATATTTTACAGAAGTATTCAACAGAAATACAACCGGGAATTGGCGCTCTGAGCACCAACCCCAACATATTTTAGGGTGCAAGCATCTAGAGACTTTCTAAGAAATAGAGAGTGTATTGCTTATCCATTAGCTAAGTAATTATTTCGTGATGAACTTAGATATTTATTACCTTTAAGGCTAATAAATATAAATCACTTGTTTATAATAAAAGACATTATAAAAGATACAAGTAGGGTGGGACCAAGGCGTTAATAAAACTTTCCCAACTAAAGTTAATTTAACCAAATGTATTACTAGAGTTAGATAATGATTTGGTGTCTTCCTTCACTCACTAATTTTTTATAGCCAAAAGGAAAAGATGTGAAGACATCTAGATAATCATTTACTCAAAGCTTACCTTAAAGCATATTTAAAGTGTTAGACTAATTTGGATGATCTATTGTTTCTTCCTGTCACCAAGGCGATAAGAGCCTAAGAGGTAACGATATTTAAGAGAGTTAGCTCCACCCTCCCTCTGGGGAATTTTCAATGGAGGAATCCATTTGACAGTTATTCACTTAAACTTGCTAAAATCCTCAAAAATAATTTAAGTCTAAAATTTGCCTCCCATTGTAAAGTATAGACCCAAATGACTTAAACCGTATTGGCAAGATTAGGCTTTACCAGACTGACCAATACCAATTTGTCCCTAAATCGTACTATTGACAATGGTTTGACTTTTCTGAGTCATAAGACGCAGTGAGCCTTAGGCGTGGTCTTATAACTTAGTGGCAAAGATTGGGTGTCCACGAGGACTAGCATAAGCTATGACATTTTGATTGCCCAACCCAATGATCAAGGAATTGTGATTTATATCATAAATTGGTTGGGAACCTACCTAATTATCGTATTTTATAACGACCGGCCCTAGTCGGAGTTATGAAATGATGATAATGGGATCCTTGCCCACAGGAAATCCATCATATTGAGGTTGATGTGATTTGCTTAAAATTTTAAAATAATTGGGTGGGAGAAAATTCATAATATTAAAAGCCCATGCTATTATGAAACATTAATGAAAAAAATATTCCTAATGTTAACATTCTCTCTTAACATGTGGGTTAAAATATTTCACAAACATTCAAATGGCAAGCAGAGTATCACTTCGTTCCATCCTTGATGAGCATAAGCTCAAAGGGGACAACTAGAATGACTGGTTTAGAAATCTTAAAATTGTATTACGACAAGAAAATTTTTTATATGTTCTTGAAAGATCGTTTCCCCCTGAACCCGCAGAAGATGTTGACCAAAATACATTCGATGCTTGGAAGAAACACGTCGATGATGATGAGCAAGAAGTTTGCATAATGCTTGGCTCTATGTCGCACGAACTTCAGAAAGCTTACGAAGATATGGATGCTCAAACCATCATCTTTCACTTGAAGGAGTTGTATGCAACTTCCATTCATATCATGAGATTCCAAGTGTCATGTGTCTTATTCCAAACAAGGTCTAAGGAAGGATCTGTTAGTGGACATGTGCTTAAGATGATTGGCCACATTGAAAAATTGGCCAACCTCGGGTTCATCATGGATCATGAGATATGTCAGGATCTAATTCTTCAGCCCTTACCAAAAGAATTCTCTAACTGTATTATGCAGTTTCATATGTCTGATAAAGAAGCAACTTTAGCATAATTGCAAAATCTGATAAAGAAAGCAGAGAAGGATTTGAAACCGGAGCTTAAAACCTCAGTCATGCTTACGGGTACGGACCTGAAGCCACGAGGCCCAAAGAAAAATAAGGGCAATGCCAAGGCTCCAGATCACCTAAAGCACAATGGTAAGGTGGAGAAGAAAAAAGGAAAGGGGAAATGTTTCTTTTGTGGAAAGAAGGGTCATTGGAAGAAAGACTGCAGATCCTTGAAAGCCAAGGAAGCTAGGGAAGCCCAAAAGGCCAAGAAGTCCAATGCTTCAGGTTTGTTGTATATGATTGAACTATATTCTCAAAACTCTGAACCTTCTACTTGGGTGCTTGACACCGATTGTGGGACTCACCTGTGTAACAATGTGCAGGGCCTGAGAAACAGTAGGAGACTCCGTCATGGGGAGGTTGACTTACGCATGGGTAATGTATCAAAACTGGCTGCATTGTGCGTGGGAACTTATTCATTAGTTTTGCCGAATGGTTTAGTTTTAGACTTAGAATATTGTGTTTATGTACCTTCTCTAGTAAAGAACATCATTTCAATTTCTTCTTTATATAATAAAGGCTTTTCATGCCTAATAAATGTTCTATTTATTTCAATGAAATAAAATATGGAGATGGTATTTTGAATAATGGTATTTATGTCTTACAAACTATCAAAAAATATGCAACCTCTAATATATACAACGTTAACTCGAATAATCTCAATGAATCACTTCTATGGCACAGTCGCTTAGGTCATATCAATGAAACAAGATTAACTAAGCTACATAATGATGGGTATTTCAGACCCTTCAAATATGAACCTTATGGAACTTGTGAGTCTTGTTTACTTGGTAAAATAACCAAATTACCCTTCAAAGGTAAAGGACATCGTGCAGCGGAGACATTAGAACTCATACACTCTGATGTATGCGGACCAATGTCAATCACCACTAGAGGTGGATTCTCCTACTTCATTACCTTTATCGATGATCACTCCCGATATGGGTATGTGTACCTTATGCGGTACAAATGTGAAGCCTTTGAGAAATTCAAAGACTTCAAAGCTGAAGTAGAAAACCAGCTTAATAAAAGTATTAAGTCACTAAGGTCTGACCGAGTTGGTGAATACTTAAGCAACGAATTCCAAGATTACTTGAGAGAAAATGGCATTGTTTCCCAGTGGACTCCTTCGGGGACTCCACAGCATAATAGGGTCTCTGAAAGGAGAAATCGGACATTATTAGATATGGTCCGATCAATGATGCCAGACACGGATCTACCTCTTTCATTTTGGGGTCTTGCTTTAGAAACTACAACACTACTCCTAAACCAAGTTCCTTCCAAGACTGTTAGTCAAACATCATATGAGTTATGGTCTAGGAAACGTCCTAGTCTTAGTTATCTAAGAGTTTGGGGATGTGACGCATATGTCAAGCTCACACAAACTAACAAATTGGATGGTAGGGCAGTTAAATGTAAGTTTGTAGGATATGCCTTGAACTCAAGAGCATAAGTGTTCTACGTCCCAAATGAATAAAGAACATTTGTCTCACGAAATGCTAAATTTCTAGAGAATGAATTCCTTCTCAAGAAATATAGTGGGAGTAGACTTGACCTCAATGAGGTACGAGAAGAACAAACTAAAATAGAACTAAACCTCAGGCCCCTCAAAAGGGTAGCGACGGAACAACCACAAGGTTATGAACTCAGAAGGTCTGGTAGGGAAAGACATGAGCCTGAAAGATATGGTTTGATGAGCGGAAAATATATCAATATTTACCGCCCCTTTAACTTAATATTTTGTTTAGTTTCTCGGGTTTGATGAACGTTTTGATGTGTTTTAGTTTATTTTGCAGATAAAATAATATTGGGACACAATGAAATTATTTAGGACGAAATGTGGGTCAAATAAGGGCAAAAATTGGACTTGACATATTAATTTTGGAGATTGGAAACTTGAAAGGGCGTTTTAACGAAGTGCAGTTTTGGAAATTCCAGTTTTGTGCATCTGTCGTATTTTGGGCATAACTTCTTACTCCAATATCGGATTGAGCGGATTCAAGTTCTAGATTAAAGAAGACTCAAATATCTAAAACTTTGAAAGACAAAATAATTTCGAATTCTGAATATTTCATACTCGAAATTGATGAACCATCCAGAAGTGTGTTGTGTGTAATTATTAAAGTCACTTTCAATCATTTTCAAAGCAAAAAATAAATTAATAAATAAATAAAAAAATTATCAAATCATCACCAAACATGATAAGAGATTAGTGGAGCAATTAATAATGGATTTGGTGGAGCAATTAGTGGAGCAATTAGTGGAGCAATTAATAATTGATTTGGTGGATGATTTGATGGAGGCAAAATTTTGCCTATAAATACCAAGCCATTTCATTTGTAAAATTCATATTTTCTTCTAAGGAATTCCTTAAGAATACTAAGAAGATTGTATCTTGTTTGTTTATTTACAGCTTTCAGTAATTAATTTCCGCTTTCGCACTTTCTTTTCTTTACTTTTCAGTTTTTAATTTCCGCAGTTTACTTTTACGCACAATACTTTTCTTTCTTTAATTTTCAGTTTTTACTTTTCAGTAATTTACTTTCAGCAATTACTTTCAGCAATTTACTTTTCAACAATTTACTTTTCAGCAATTTACTTTCACAGCAATTTACTTTCAGCAATTAGTTTTCAGCAATTTACTTTTCAGCAATTTACTTTTCAGCAATTTACTTTTCAGTATTTAATTTTCAGTATTTTACTTTATGTCTTTTATTTTATTTAAATTTTTACTACCCGTAAATATGTGTCGTAACTAAGCCAGTTATCTGGGGTTGTGATGAAATCCAATAATACCGGTTTATAAAGGGTTAGATTATTGCTTGGGTAATATAAAGATTTATTTATTGAGTCTTAATCTTAATGCTTTTTCATTAACTGGCCATTAATAAAATTGAACTTGGAAACTTAAAATGAACTAGACATAGGGATTTTAAGTTTAAGACCTTAGACTTAATAGTTCCTTTAATATATTTCCTTACATGATAGACATATACCTGTCGGGCGGGGGTAGCCATAATTAGAACTTAAACTTAATGAATCCAGATAATTTGGTTGACATAGACATATGGTTCAATTGGGTTAAACTGGGTATTTGTGTCTGACCATCGACAGAGGCTTACACATAATTTAGTGTTCTAGGTTAATAAATCAATATATTACCCAACTTTAAGATAACCACTTCATCTTTAAAATGATATTGAAAGAAATCACAACCCTAGATATTTTTAATATTGAATTTTCTTAAAACCTACTTTCGAACAATTTTATTACTTGTTTTTAAATTTAGAATCGTCACCATTTCAAATCAATCAAACAACTGTTAGATACTAGTAATCATTTGACCTCATAAAGTTAATAGATTAGATATTAAGTTCTCGTGGGATCGATATTTTTATACTACTTGAACGATACGTGCGCTTGCGTTTTACGTGTGTGTTTACGCCGATCAAGTTTTTGGCGCCGTTGCCGGGGACTTATTTATCTTTTACTATTAGTTTAGGGGTTAGATACGTTACTTGTATCTAATTTCTTTTTACTTATTGTTTTTTTTCTTGTGTTTCAGGTTCTCAGAAACTTTATGAGACGAACCAAAAGCTTTGAACTCCGACCGCTTGACCCGGAAATTGAAAGAACCATCAGACAGTTGAGAAGGGAAAAGTGAGAAGGCCAATAAGCTTTAGCGAACATGGAACCTGAACCGTTGGAGGTTGCACCACCGATTCCCATTCGAGACAGAACCATTCCGGTGGTTGACAGACTCATTTCCTGTATTGTACTTCCTCTCTTACCAGAAAATGCGTGTGACATCAAAACATGCATTCAGATGATTCAGCAGTCAGTTCAGTTCGGGGGGAATGCAACTGAAGATCCTAATTCCCACATTAGTAACTTCCTGGAAGTTTGCGGCACTTTCAACTACAACAAAGCATCAGAAGAAGCAATAAGACTGTGAGTTTTTACATATTCCTTGAAGGACAGAGCAAAAGCTTGGCTACATTCACTACCAGTAGGTTCCATCACAACTTGGAACACTTTAGCCACCAAATTCCTTGCAAAGTATTTTCCACCAGCCAGAACCAGAAAGCTGAGGAATGACATCACATCCTTTGTACAACAAGATTAGAATCCCTCTGCGAAGCTTGGGAAAGATTCAAAGATTTACTACGGAAATGTCCTCACCATGAAATTCCAAAATGGCTTCAAGTCCAAACATTCTATAATGGACTTTCTGGAATAATGAGAACCACAATCGATGCTGCTGCTGGAGGAGCTTTAATGGCAAAAGGAGAAGATGAAGCCTGGGACCTAATCGAAGAAATGGCCAACAACAATTCTTTATGGCCAACAAAAATGAGCATGATCCAAAGAATTGCAGGAATGTATGAAGTTGGAGCCAACACAGCACTGAATTCCAAGCTGGATGTGATTTGCAAAAATCTGGAAACTCTTAACATAAAAGTTAATGGTGGATCCACAAGTTCACCATTTGGAGGAGCACCTGAGTCAGAATCTTTCAACCAACATAAAGAAACGGTGAATTATGTCAATAATTTCAACAGACAGGGGAACAATCCATATTCCAACACCTACAACCCAGGGTGGAGGAATCATCCCAATTTCACATGGAGCAACAATTCAGGGTAAATGAACAATCCACCACCCGGATTCCAACAACAGAACAAAAGCCAGGAACAGGCCAATGAACCAGGAATAACATAAGTGTTGGCCCACTTGAAAAAGATAGAAGCAAAACACGACTCTCAAGCAGCAAGATATGATGCTATGTTTCAATCTCAAGCAGCAAGATATGATGCTATGTTTCAATCCCAAGCATCATTAATTCAAAGTCAATATGCTTCTATTAAAGCACTGGAGAATCAAATTGGACAACTGTCCAATGCTCAGAGTTACAGACCGCCAGGTAACCTTCCTAGCAACACTGAACCAAATCCGAGAAACATGGGGAAGGAGCAATGTCATGCCATCATATTAAAAAGTGGTACTGAAATCAACAAAGATGTTGGAGCCAAAACAACTGTTGAGGAAGTTCCAAAAGAAACAAATCAACAGATGGAGGAAAAAGAAGCAAAGGAAAAAAAACAGATTACTCCACCTCCACTTTTTCCTCAGCGTCTTCAGAAAAACAAACTGGACAAGCAGTTTGCTCGTTTCCTGGAGGTGTTCAAAAAACTACATATCAACATTCCATTTGTAGAAGCGTTGGAACAAATGACCAGTTATGCCAAATTCATGAAAGACATTCTTTCACGAAAGCAGAGATTGGGAGATTACGAGACAGTAGAATTATCAGAAAAATGCAGTGCTATCATTCAGAGGAACTTCCTCCAAAGTTGAAAGATCCTGGCAGTTTCACTGTTCCTTGCACCATAAGAGAACATGACTTCGGTAAGGCTCTGTGTGATTTAGGTGCTAGTGTTAACTTGATGCCTTTTTTATTTTCAGGAAACTGCATATTGGAGAAACAATGCCCACTTCAGTCCACTACAACTTGTTGATAGAACTCTCGTATTTCCAAGAGGCGTAGTTGAGGATGTACTGGTCAAGGTTGACAAATTCATTTTCCCAGCAGATTTTATTGTCCTTGATATGGAGGAAGATGCAAACGTGCCAATCATCATTGGGAGACCATTCTTGGCTACAGGTCGAACCATTATTGATGTACAAAAAGAGAACTAACCATGAGGGTACAAGAACAAGAAGTAACATTCAATGTTTTCAAAGCCATGAATTTCCCAGATGATGAAAAGAAGGAGGAATGTTTCAGACTTGATGTGATACATAGTACCGTTCAGAACTCTGATGAAAGACAAAGTTCTACTGACAAACTTAAAGCATGTCAATTACCTGTGGAGCCTGAAGATAAAGTGCACTGCGTACTGAAGAAGCATATTCTTGCACTACAAGCAACAGAAGAGAAAAAGTTCCACCAGCTCAACGAATTGGAGGAATTCACATACAGCCTTTTGAGGATGCCAAATTGTACAAGGAAAAGGCAAGGAAATGACATGATGAGAAGTTAGTGCGCATACAACTGGAACCTGGGCAGAAGGTATTGTTAATCAAATCAATGGGGAAATTCTTCCCATGGAAGCCAAAATCACGGTGGTCAGGTCCATTTGTGATCACCAAGGTTTTACCAGACAGAGCCGTTGAGATACATGATCCTGACTCCAACAAAACTTTCAAGGTTAAAAACAAGCGTGTTAAGCACTACTGGGGAGAATTATTTGAGCGACAAAAAGAAAGTGTCACACTTTCAGATCTAGCCTAACGTTCGAGAAGTCACGTCTAGCTGACGACTTTAAACTTAGCGCTCGCAGGGAGGCAACCCATGCAATTTTTGTATATATTGTGATTTGGTGTGATTTAATTTGGTGTGTTTAGTTTTTTTCAGATTAAGACATTTCAAGATGGAAGAAGCTCTCACAAATCTTCACAAGCAATTTCATTCTCTCCCTCAAAAATCTCTGATGAAAGTTTACAAAGCTCGCTTGGAACGGATGAGATTACTGATGATTAAAGGTATTCCTACTGACATTCGTTGGTTAATTGAAGCACGGGTTTGATTGGCAGGTGAGTCTTCTGACTCTTTTATTTCACATCTGCCTGGTTTTGGAAGAAGCACATATGCAAAGAAACGTAGAGCTAAGAAAATGAGTGTTTGTTACAAATGTGCACGCTGGAATTGCAATACTCGTTGTCGTTCTTTAGGAATGGTGTCTGATAATCGTGAAGACAAAATTAAATTCATTAGGGATGGCTTGAGTAAGGAGTCTTTAGATGATATATCTTCAACTCTTGAGACGCATCCCAGTGGATATGTTCACATAACCATTCGCAAATTACATACATAATTCCAAAAAGAAAGACAACAATTAAGTCTTGGGAATCTGACTCAAAAAAACCCTATGTGCCAGTTTATAAGAAAATTGGATGGGAAGCTTGTCCCTGACGCATAGACGTCAATCAAGCCGTTACTTTTCTTGTAAATATTATATCTCTTTGTCTTTTCTTAATAATTGTAATTTGTTTTGTTGTTTTCTTTTATTTTCTCCGACAGGATCCAGACCTTTTGACTATCACAATATTATTTCGCTACTAATCGTCCTCTGGAAGATACTTGTGCTATTTTTACTCACCATTTTCAGGTACTATAAATTCAGCTGGTCATTGCACTTTTGAAGGCATCCAGAGTTGAGAAAGAAATACATAAAAAAAAAATGGAAGCCACTTCAAGAAGACGAGTTGAAAACATCTGTGTGTTTTGCGGTAGTAGTGTTGGTGTTAAGCCACAATACATAGAAGCAGCACAAGAATTGGGTCGAGTCTTAGCTGCAAGAAATATGCACTTAATATATGGCGAAGGCAATCTTGGACGTATGGGGATCGTTTCAAAGGCCGTACAAGAAGGAGGCAGTCACGTTTTGGGAATCATTCCAAA
>SKCR01027238.1:0-99849 GCA_019454045.1 Zanthoxylum bungeanum | reverse complement strand
CAGTCAAGCGCGACCCATTGGCTATGGAAAGCTTCGTAATCAATGTCGAGTGACAAGAGTGGTCTTGACTTTGGCAACAAACCACAACTTGGACAAGACACGATATGGAACAAAACTCTCGTGATTCAAACATATCTTCGACTGATAAAGGGCTTGACTTTGGCCAACAACCCAATGCCAGTCTCGGATCTTGAGTGAGAATCACTCAATGGAAGGAAAGACGCTTAATATTGAACGAGGGTTTTTCGCGTGCAAATTGGCAACCAATTTATTATCTTTGTTAAAGTCTCATCATCATACACCCTTAAACATGCATTCTAAACACATAATAAAGCGTATATGAAATAAAATAATAATGATATGCGGATGGATACTTTACATTGATCCCAGATCAAATCTCTCATTTTCTCTCTCCAAAGCTAGAACGTGTATTACTTCTACCCGTTACACTACACTTCTAAAGAAACCTCATTTACATTGAGGGGAATAGGTGAGAAGAGAATACAAAGAGTATAGAGGTGATAAGGCTGGACACGCAGGTCCAATTAATAATCAAATTTATTACAATTTCCAAAATTGTCCCACCCGACTAATATCCATCCGATATACAATTCATGCATCGAAACCATGTATTCATACAAGCATGTTATCAATCAATCTAATCCAATTAATTAATCTGATAATTAGTGATCATCCAATGTTCAAACAACGATTTGATTTTTGCGCGAGTCAAACTCGTTTTGCGAATAAGTACTTAAAGTACAAATTCTTGAATTAAATAAACTACAAAATTAAATCCAATTCAATTTGTATTTAATTCTAATTCACTATTTAATTCCAAATTAAATATTACACTTTTACTAACGAACCTTTACGACTTAAATTCCAAATTTAATCGCAACGGGTCTCTAAGCCCGATTTACATCTAATGTTTATTTAATTAAAGTCCAATGGGCTTTTAATTAATTTCTTAAAGCGTGGACTTTTGGTCATTCGGGTCAAACCGATAACCAAGGTCCAATCCGGGATTTACCCCACAAGCCTTTAAATTAATTTTGGCCCATTAGGCCCAATTAAATAATTAAGGTCCATAAGTCATAATTGACTTTTTTGATGCGGTTTTGGGCCCAATTGGATCCAACCAAATTGGCCTAAACCTAACTTGGTACAACCAAGCCCAAAAGCCCAATTACAACCTATAAGGCCCAATTTCCAAAAACAAGCCCAATTAATTAACTATTAAAATTCCTAATCCCATAATTAATTAACCTAAGTGTAATACACAATTAATTATCCAATTAACATTTCTAAAACATCAATTAGCCTAATTAATCATGTACTTAACATCCAATAGTGTCCAACACAATTTATCAATCAAACCCAATTTACATGCTTAAAGTCTCGGCAATTAGGGTTTTTCCTATCCGATTCGGTTTCAATCAAATTGAATCCATAATCATTATTTCCCAAATCAATTAAACTCATCCAATGAAACAAAATACACAAAAACACAATGAATTTCATATCCAATTGAATTCGGCCAAGCCTACTTTAATTCGGGGAAAATGTTTCCAAATCAAAATTCAATCCAATCAAACTTCAATACACAATTACCCACTTGTTTTAAGTCATCCAATGATCAAACAAACAAAATTACCAAGACTAATTTAGGGTTCTAAATTCGGCCATCATAAGCAATTTGGGGAAAATTGTTCCAAACTAATTTCAACAAATTGATCCAATCAATCCTCAATTAAACATACTTTAAGCATTCTAAATCATCCAATTTATTAAACATGCTCAAAATCAAGTTTACCCAAATTTGTCAATTTTGGCCAACACAAAAAAATTGGGGAAATTTGTTCCAAACACAATTTCTTCAAATTGATCCAATCAATCATTAATTCAACCTCATTCAAGCATATTATAACAAACAATTTCATCAAATCATGCCCAAATTCGTTTTTCCCAATTTTAACCCTAACTTTTTCGTGATTGACCTAAGCTCTGATACCATTGTTGGTTTCTAATATAGGTCCCAAGATCATGAAATCAAGCAAGAAAAACGCATGAATACTTCAAGGAGTAAGGCGGAATACATACTCACATTGAATGGTTGATGCTAGGAAGAACAAGTGGCTTCTTCCTCCTTGTTGGAGCTCGGTTTTGGCCTCCTTGGAGCTGCTGGACTGCACGTTTTGGGCTGTGAAAATCCTCTAATTTTCGGCCATTGAAGACCTCCATTAAAGCTCCAAGCTTTGAGATTCCAAGCTCAAAGATTCACTACCCTATCACCTTTGTATAAACCCTAGGTGTGTGCTAGCACCACATCTTCTTCCTTTGCTTCTCATTGATTCGGTCCAACCTTCAATTTGGGAGAAGAAACGGTTCCAAACCGTGAAGGAGAATGAGGGAAAAAAGAGGGAGAAGAAAACGTTTTTGAGGAGAGAGAGAGTCAAATGAAAAAGGTGTATTTGATTTATTTATTTCCAAAATTAATAACGCCATTTACCTTTTTTCAAATTTCAAAAAGTCAAAAGGTAAAAGTGAAAAGCAATTTAACTTTTCCCAACCACCTTTCACTATTCACATCAAGTCACTTAATAAAGTGACTACTTGTCAAATCACATCACTCAAAGTGACAAGTGACTTGACGATTGATGTGACTAGCGATATGACGCTTGATGTGACTTGCGTGCCGCGCTCGAATTCGAAATGCGAATGCGCTCGCAATCACACTCGGGCTCGGGTTCGCTAATTCCAAATTAAATGAATTTTTCGTCGCATCGTAATTAAATGATTACGCCTAGCGAAATCACTATTCACGTCGCTAACGAATTAATTCTAAATTAATTCGTTCGCCGAATTAAAATCAAATTTCAATTCTGCGTCGAATCCATTTCGTTTAATATATGGAATATATTAATTTTATCGATTAATTCCAAATTAATCTTTCTTCTCTTTTATTAATATTTTATCCTAGATAAAATATCTCCACAATTAATCCAGATTAATTTTCTCTCTCTTCTAATTAATCCCAGATTAATTAAGTGCGAGTTATACGTCATCGGTGAATCCTCGGGGAGCGACCCATGAGATCTCCGGATATGTTGGCAGTTAATATCGTCAGTCGGACTATCCAACACGTAAGTACCTCGTACTACGTTTTACCGATTCACAAGACAAGTTTGGCTTCTAGCAAAGCGCCATGCCTACCCAATTCTCCGGGAAACATGCTTACAGGAATAAGCGATCTATATCAAGCGTAGTATACCGAAGTATTGCGTATTTCTGTCCAGTATCGGATGATCACGTGCTAGGCTTGGGGCTGGAACTGTGTCTGCCCCGTACGAAGCACATATCGGATGTCTGGCAACTAGTCTATATAATCGGATAAACATGACCTAGTCATAATATCCCGATAGCTCGAGCATTTAAGAGAACGAATTCCGTATCCTATGTGATCATCATCTCCATATGACTGGAGTGACACTTCCGTCTTGGACATCACACCCAACACCTACGATTCTCAATATACCCAGTATCGGCGTACACAGAACCGGTTAAAGCCCTGGACGACCTCAACTAAAGTATATTGATTGTCGTATGTATTAGCGGTGCAAGTCTCAGGTTAAGACCAAATACACCTACCCTGATTGCGGACTCCCATAGACACAAAGTCATACTACCATGGGATTCCGCGGGGGGTCTATCCAGAGCGAAGCTGTTTCCCGTACCATCGGTGAAACCAATCTCCTTCTACACTTGCATGAGTATCCTATACCCCAATATATGAGAGAACTATGCCGTTGTGCCCTCACAACGCGCACAAGTGCAATACTAGTCTTTTACGTATTTATCGATGTCCAATCTCGATAATACTCTGACTAGGGATATTTAATGATTTATCCTACGTGGACTGATACTGTCTCATATCATTCTCTGTCCTGGAACAAATCATAGGGACCTCTCATCATTTATATATCTAGGTGATCTAATCACAAATGAAAAGAGTGCAATCTCCTTTGCCACATAGTTAATTTGTACAACAACACCATGATCTGTACAAATGGTGACGCTATGGGTCATAATTGTCCAACATTTTTGTACTTGGGATACAACTCCACGTACCACTTGGGAAATACTCACATACGCGTGATTTGTTAGTGTCTCTAAGACATGCCCAAGATCCTAAATATGATTTGCGTGTGAATAATCAAGTAAAGTTGCGGAAAAACTTACATTGATGTGTTGAGAAATTTCAAAAATTTCCTTCGATGATGAAGCTCCAAGCTTTTGATTTGTTGTTTGAACTCTTGGGTGAGTTTCCCTATCACCTTAATCAACTCCCAAAGTGCTAGCTTGATCAAATTTTTGAAGCAAAAATTCATACCAGAGAGAGAGCAAGGTTCGACCATGTAAAAAAGAAAAGAGAGAATGAATAGTTCACAAGATTTTTGGTTGTTTTGTGTTTTAAATAATCCAATTACTATTGCCAACTACTTCCATCAATGTGAGACATTTTATATAAGTCCTGGGTCCCACCATTTTAAATTCTAAATTAAGTTGGCTTCTCCACACACAACTAAGCTTGGCCCGTGTTCGTTTAATTCCGAATTAAACGAATTTGTCGTCGCGACAAAATTAAATCCGATTTAATTAAATAATTATGCCTCGCTAAATTATTATGATAGTCGCTTTCGAATTAATTCAAAATTAATTCGTTCACTTGAATTAAAATCCAATTTTAATTTCGTATTGAAATCCAATTTCAATCAAATATCCGATATATTATCTTAGCCCAAATAAATAAATTAAATAGAAAAATCCAAATTATCTATAAATTTATTTTATCGATTAATTCTAAATTAATCGTGTTCTCTCTTCTATACGAATTAATCTCAAATTAATTTTTGCCGCAATTAATCCCATATTAATTTTCTCTCTCATAATTAATCCCAGATTAATTATATTCGAGTCAAATGTCATTGGTGAATCTTTGGGAAGTGACCCAAGAGATTCCTGGATATGTTGGCAGTAAATACGGTTGTCGGACTATCTGAACACGTGCGTACCCCGTACCACGTTCTCACCGATTTACAAGACGTGGTTGGCTTCTAGCAAAGCATCGTGCCTACCCAATTCTCCAGAAATATCCTCGGAGGAATATAATCTGTATCAGGCGTAGTAATACAATGTAATGTGTAATACGATCCAGTATCGGATGTCACATGCTAGGCCTAGGGCTGGCTCTGTGTCTGCCTTGTACGAAGCATATATCGGATCCCGCGTAACTAGTGTCTGTAATCAGAAAGTCATGACCTAGTCATACTTTCCCGATAGCTGCAGCTTGTAAAAGTACTAGTATCGTATCTTGTGTGACCATCATCTTTATAATACTGAAGTGATGCTCCCATCTTGACATCACATCCAATACACTACGATTCTTAGTAAACCCAATATAGGCATACAGAGAACCTGTTAAAGCTCTAGACGACCAATATCAAAGTAAACTGATTGTCGCAAGTAATAGCGACGCAAGTCTCAGGTTAAAGATCACATACACCTACCCTGATTCGGATTCCCATAGACACATAGTCATTATACCAATGGGACTCCGAGGGGGTCTATCCAGAGCGAAGCTGTTCCCGGTCCAACGGCTGACAGAACCTCTTATTACACTTGCATAAGTATCCAATACCTAAATATATGAGAACTATGTCGTTAAGCTTCCATAACGCTCACAAGTGTAATAATAGTCTATTCCGCATTATCGATGTCCAGTCTCGATAATACTACGACTATGGATATTTAATGATTAAACCGTTCGTGGATTAATATTATCTCATATCTTATTAATTCGATTTTTTCATATGGACTTTTATCATTAATATATCCAAGTAATCCAATTACAATAATGATAAAATAGCAATTTCCTTGTCACATAGTTAATTTGTACAAAAACACAATGTCTTTTACAAATAGTGATGATATGGGTCATAATTGTCCAACATGATTAACCCTTTTTTTTGTTTACTATTTATTTATTGATGCTTTATTTTGTTTTTATTATTATGATTCTTGTTATCGTACCTTGTATTTCTTCATTTAATTTCTTGTTATTTATATTAATGTTTACGGTGTGCAATTTTGTATGTTTATTTGAATTATCTTGCATGTACTGTATAAGACTTGGTTATACCATTGTGTGAACCCGTCCATTATACTGGCATCAGTAAGGGACCATTATGAACCCAACAATTTGAGGTCTTCCCTTGCAAGGGGTGAGTACGGCCTTAAATTATTTCCCAGTTCAGACTGGGTGGCGACTCCTTTATTCTTCGGTTTAGTCCCCCGTGGGCTACTCCGTACTCTCTACGGGATGCGAGCCAAACAGTGTCGTGGTCGCTGAACATCATAGGCATAGTGGTAAACCCTGATTCGCTCCTACAGCTATGAACTCTGATTCCATAGTAGACAGGACAACACATGTTTGCCTCGAGGATTTCCATGACACAGCTGCACCACCAAGGGTGAAAACAAATCCACCCGTAGATTTGGAATCCACTGTATCAAATATCCAGTTAGCATCGTTGTATCCCTCTAGAACAGCAGGATATCTCGTATAATGCGGACCATATTTTGGAAGTTTCTCTCAGATACCTCAAAATTCTTACAGGCTTTCCAGTAGTTATGCTAAGACTATTTACAGCTTGTGTGATATCAGGTCGTGTGCAATTTATGAGATAAATCAAACTTCCGATAATTCTCGAATACTCTAATTGTGATATACTATAGCCAGTATTCTTTGATAAATGAAGAGTTAGGTATACAAGAGTTCTAGCCACATTTAGATCTCCTTTATTATATTTCTCAAGTATTTTCTCAACGCAATGAGTTTGAGATAATATATACCCTTCTAATGTTCTGGAAATCATAATTCATAAGATCACATCAGCTACTCCTAAATCTTTCATATCAAAGTTGATGGTCAATACTTTCTTAGTAGACTGGATCATCTTATGATTAATACCAATTATCAACATATTCTCTACGTAGAGACACATAATGACATATCCTTTTTGAGTTGATTTGGTGTATACACATTTATCACACTCATTGATTTTGAACCCACTTGACAACATCTCTTTGTCAAATTTTTCATGCCATTGTTTAGGTGCTTGTTTTAATCAGTATAAGGATTTTACAAGTTTTTGTACCTTATGTTCTTGTCCAGGAACATTGAAACCTTCTGGTTGTTCTATGTAAATCTCTTCATCTAGTTAACCATTTAAGAATGTCGTCTTCACATCCATTTGATGTATTTCAAGACCAAATATAAATGTTATGCCTATGAGCATTCTTATTGATATGATACGAGTCACTGGTGAATAGGTATCAAAGTAATCAAGACATTTTTTTTGTCTGTAACCTCTTATGACAAGTCTTGTCTTATACTTATCTATTGATCCATCCAGTTTCATCTTTCGTTTGAATATCCATTTGTAGCCTAGTGGCTTACAACCTAGAGGAAGATCAACCAACTCCCAAATATGGTTTTGTAGGATGGAATCAATCTCACTATTGATGGCCTCTTTCCACAAAGGTGCCTCCGATGAAGACATTGTTTTTTTATAGCTTTCAGGCTCATTTTCTAACAGGTATGTCATAAAATTAGGTCTAAATGAATTAGACATTCTAGCTCTTTTGATACGTTTAGGTTCAATTTCATCAACATTTTCATGTTGATCCGATTCTTGGTCAACTTGATCACTGCCTTTAACAGTATCAATAGTTTTTTTGAGAGAGTTTGTTCTTTGTTTTTCCTTACAAGGAAATGTCTCTTCAAAGAATGTCGCATTCCTGTGTTCTTTGCTCTCAAATGCGCTCTGTAATTGCCTTTCTATGCTCAGTATGGTATGATTATTTTCTTTTTCTTTTTTCAAAACCTCTTTTTTTAACACATCTACCCTTTAAGGTAGCATTTCTCCTCATGGTGGTCTTAACACTCGCCCATGGATAGCTTCACGCTTATCGTTATAGGTGGTTTAATTTCTTCTTTTCTTTTTTTTTTCTTTTTTTCTTTCAAAACTCTTTTTTTTTTCTTTCTGTTTTTATTTTTAACCATACCATACATCATACCACTAGCAAATCAAGATAGACATCTAAGCAAACGGTCATTCATCGACATGAAATTTCTTCAACTAGTCACTTTGCCAACTACCTAGGTTTTCACTGCAAAAATCTATAGTTAAGTGCTTACGAGTCTAATACTTTAGTTATATAGGTTGTGTGGGTTGCGCTCACACCTGCATAGATACTCATGCAAATAATGAATATGCAATTAGAACACAATAAAATAAAATAAATAAATAAACAAATGCAAGGATTACCTCTGCTCTAGCACTAAGTTTAACGTCTTCATCCAGACGCAATCACCCAAATGGTCATGGTGGCTTCCATTGGTGATTAAGCCATGAACAATAATTTTTGGCTGGTTGTGGCTGTTTATCCATGGATCCCCTAGGGTCTATTGATGGTTAAAATGTTAGGCTGCACATATGGCCAAATTGGCTCAACCTCATTTTTAACTTTCCAGTGATCATCTTTAAGTGAGCACGAACTCTTATTTTCCTCGTTTTATGGATCTTTGGGGTCGGTTATAGTTTGGAGGATTAGATTCATGTTGTATATAGCTGTTTCTGGCAAGACTGTGTCTATCAGGTATGTATGGTGATACTTGTCATCATCTTGTTTGTTCCTCGACATGAAAGATATTCACTTCCAGTGTCATATTCCCAAATGATAACTTCATGAGACCGTTCCTTGCAATTGATAAGGGCATTAGCTGTAGCAAGAAAAGGTCTACCTAAAATGAGTGGAAATTTTGACTCAGTTTTAACCACAGATTGAGTATTTAAAATCAGAAAATCAACAAGATAGTATATTTATCGATTTGAAGTAAACATCCCCAACTACTCCTTGCGGTGTTCTGATAGAGTGATCAGCTAACTGTAAAACCAAAGATGTAGGTTTAATCTCTCCAAGTCCTAGCTGCAGATAAATAGAATATGGCATAAGATTAACACTAGCACCTAAATCTAATAAAGCATGACCGAACTCATATGTGCCAATGTGGCAAGCAATAGTGGGGCATCCTGGATCTTTGTATTTTGGTGGGGCGCTCTGGTCATTTACTTCACTTGCTTGTTCTGTCAAGAATGCAGTCTTTTTCATATGATACTTTCTCTTCATGGTGTATAGATCCTTCAAAACCTTCGCATATGTAGGAACTTGTTTCACATGTAACAGAGAAATGTTGATCTTTACTTGCTTTAGATGTTCTAGGATCTCACCATTTGGATCTGTAGCTCTCGCAATAGGCTAAAGAGCTTGAGGGAAAGGTACTCTAACTGGGATATATGGCACTTGTGCTTCCTGATGAGTATTTATGCTACTATCTTTGGGGTCACCTATAATGTTGTAGGTGTCTTTCATGCCTATTTCCTTACCACTCCTAGTGATTATGGCATTAACATCTTTTACATTAGATGCCTCATGATCAGCCTGTGCCATGTGTTGCCCTTGCAGATTTGGTTGAGCTTGAGCTGAAAATTTTTCTTGTTCTTGCACAATCATGACATTAGTCAAATTATAGACTTGACTTTTTATCTACTTATTGTTTTCAACCACCTGAGCTATCAGTGACTCAAACTGTTGATTAGTTTTGCTATAGGCCTCTATAAATGCAAGCACAGTGTCCTCTAAAGAATTTCTAGGAATAGTAGGTGTTTGATACTGGGGGGCACTGTAACTTTTAGGTTGTGGTGTCTGACTAGGCTGATGAGACTCATGTTTCCAACTAAAACTGGGATGGTTCCTCCAACTCCAATTATATGTATCTGAATAAGGTGTATAAGGTTTCTTGTACATAACTACGACATTACATTGGTCCTCATATATTTGTAAGTGTTCCTAGAACATCCCAAGATCATTTAAGAATGATTTTTTTGTGAATAAAATCAAAAGAGTTGCGGAAAATACTCACATTGATCGGATGAGTTCAAAACTTTTTATGCAATTTCATGGAAGCTCCAAGCTTTCTTGAGTGTTTTCAAAACTTGGATGAGTTTCCCTATCACCTTGATTCACTCCTTAAAGTGCTAGCTTGAACAAATGAAAGAAAAAAATTTCCCCTCCAAGGGAAGCATGCATTCGGCAATTGAGAGAGAGAATAGGGAATAGTGCAATTTTTGATTTCTAAAATCTTATCACATTTACCAAATCCAAGTTTGGTATATCTCATTTAAAATAAATAAACAATTACAAAGTGTGTTGAGATTGTCTTGAGTAAAAAACAAGTAAAGCAAGTTTTACACTCAAGCTAAAACAACTTCCATCGCATGTCAAACTTGTGATGTAAGTCAAGTGGATCTCACCACTTGTAAATTCCGAATTTACGTCGAACAATCTCAAAGCGTAACTTCTCTAAAACTCGGGTTTGTTTAATTCCGAATTAAATGAATTATCGTTGCGACTTAATTAAATCCAATTTAATTAAATAATAATGCCTCGCAATATTATTACGTAAGTCGCTTACGAATTAATTCTAAATTAATTCGTTTGCTCGAATTAAAATCTAATTTTAATTCCTCTTTGAAATCTAATTTCATTTAATATATCTAATATATTATTTTAGCCCAATTAAATAAATTAAATAGTAAAATCTAATTTCACTATTAAATTTACATTACCGATTAATTCTAAATTAATCTCGTTCTCTCTTCTCGATGAACTTAATCCCAGATTAATTCTTTCTCTTTTAATTAATCCCAGATTAATTTATTGCCGTAATTAATCCCAGATTAATTTTCTCTCTCATAATTAATCCCAGATTAATTTTCTGTTCGAGTCAAATCTCAACGGTGAATCATTGGGAAGCGACCCAAGAGATCCATGGATATGTTGGCAGTAAATACGGTCATCGGACTATCCAAATACGTGCGTACCCTGTACCATGTTCTTACCGATTTATAAGACATGGTTGGCTTCTAGCAAAGCACAATGCCTACCCAATTCTCCAGAAATATTCTTTAAAGGAATATGTAATCTTTGTCAGGCGTAGCATACGTAGTATTGCGTATTACGATCCAGTATCTAATGTCACATGCTAGGTCTGGGGCTGGAATTGTGTCTGCCTCGTACGACGCATATATCGGATCACTGGCAACTAGTCTCTATAATCGGATAATCATGACCTTGTCATATTATCCCGATGGCTGTAGCATACAAGAGCATCAGTTCTGTATCATGCGTGATCATCATCTCCATATGACTGAAGTGATACTTTCATCTTGACATCACACCCAATACAATACGATTCTCAATATACCCAGAAGAGGCGTACATATAACCTTTTAAATCCTCGGACGACCAAAACCAATGTATACTGATTGTTGCAAGTATTAGCAATGCAAGTCTCAGGTTAAAACCAAATACACCTACTCTGATTCGGATTCCCATAGACACATAGTCATACTACCAATGGGATTCTGAGGGGTCTATCCAGAGCGAAGCTGTTTCCGTACCATCGGTAAACAGAACCTCCTATTACACTTGCATGAGTATCCAATACCCAAATATATGAGAACTATGATGTTACACTTCCATAACACGCACAAGTGTAATACTAGTCTATTCCGCATTATAGCGTCTACATATGCTCAAAGCATTTGAGACATCAGATCACATATATTTCAAAAATGTATGAGCTCTGGGAAGTTTGTCAGCAGCTTTCTAGATCTATCCCAGTAGATCTTTATTCCTAGAATAAAGCCTGCTTCTCCCAGATATCCCATGGAGAATTTTAATGAAAGCCATGCTTTCACCGATTATTTTATGGGAATGTTATTGCTAAGAAGTAATACATCATCAACTTATAGGACATTCATTGTCAGTGCGCTCCCACTAACCTTCTTATATACACAAGAATCATCTTCGTTTTGAATGAAACCATATACCATTATGATCTCATCAAAACGTTGGTTCCAATAACGCTATGCTTGCTTCAATCCATAAATGGATCGATTTAACTTGCAAACTTTGTTTGCATGTTTCGGCACGACAAAACCTTCAGGATGTTGTAAACATCCTCCAAAAGGTTTCCGTGAAGGAAAGCGGATTTGGCGTCCAGCTGTCATATTTCATAAACAAAATATGTAACATTAGCAAGCATTATCCGAATGGATTTAATCATGGCAATAGATAAAAGATTTCGTCGTAATCGACACCATGTCGTTAACGATACAGTTTCTATATAAGCCTAGTTGTATATATTTATATGTTGACATCTATGTATGTCTTCCTTGAAGACTCATATAGTACCAATAGGCCCAATGCCTTCTGGTACATCAACCAGTGTTCAAACTTGGTTGCATAGATGAAATCCATTTCGTACTTCATGGCACTTTGCCATAAAAGGAGTCGATACCTTGTATCACTTCCTCATACGTAGTTGGTTCGTCTTCCTCAATAAGATTGATATCTACATGAGGTGAGATCAGAAACCCATACCTCCCAGGTTATTTTCTGACTCTCTCTGACCTACGCGGTTCTTGTGTATTCGAAGATTATTGGTACTGTTTCATCCTTGATAAACTGTTGGTGTTCCATGAGGACTCGATGCCTGGAACAGTATTACTCTGATTTTCATCGAGTTTTACTTTCCTCCCACTTACCACTGCATATAGGTATTCCTCTTAGGAAAACCGCATGGAGAGCACCAATTACATTGTTCTCTTGTGAGTTGTATAAGTACTATACTTTGGTTTCCCTAGGACAACCTAAAAATAGGCATTTATCCGATTTGGGTTCTAGTTTGGTATCATCCAAACATATGCCCAGCATTCCCAAATCTTCGGGAATGAGAAACCCGATTTCTTTCATGTTCATATCTAATATGAAGTCTGTCTAACAGATTTTCATGAAACCTTATTCAAAATGAGTATTGCACTGTTTAGTGTGTATCCTCAGAAGGAAATTGGTAGCTCAGAGCGACTCATCATTAACCTTACCATGTCCAACAAAGTTCGGTTTGTTTATTCGGACACACCGTCAAATAGAGGTGTCTCGGAGGAGTCCACTGTGAAAGAATACTATACTCTTTCAAGTAATCTTGAAACTCATATGTTTAAGTATTTTACACTATGGTCCGATCGTAATGTTTTAATAATTTTACCGGTCTGTTTTCTTACTTCGTGGCGAAACTCTTTGAATTACTCAAAAGTTTTTGACTTGTGTTTCATAAGATACACATAACCGTAACCCGATGCCACATCCGTAAAGGTTACGAAGTATTCATATCCACCTTTAGCCTAGCTAGACATGGGCCCACTTACGTCACCATGAACGAGGGCTAACAGATCGGTGGCATTTGCACTTTTACTAAGTAAAAAGGTATTTTAGGCACTTTGCCTAATAAACTAGATTCGTAGATATCATTTGAATTAGAATCAAATATGTCCTAGTATCCACTCTTCGAAAGTGTGGATATACGAGTCTTGTTAATGTGTCCCAGACAACAATGCCACTTTTAAGTCTCAACAGATTTATAAAGTTTGAGCTTTTGTCTGTCATATTATATGTTTGAGATTCATTTATATTCTAAATTTAAATATTATTATTCACATCTAATGTTTTTATCTTAATATCATCTTTATAAACAAAACACTTAGTGTTCTAGAATATAAAGGTATACCCGCAACGGATTAAACTAGATACAGAGATAATGTTCCTAGTCAAACTAGATACATTATAACAGTTTCCTAATTTAAGTACATGCCCAAAGGGAAGTTCCAAAACTTAGGCTCCCACAGCCAAAACAGCGACTCTCATCCCGTTTCCGACTCATAGGTCGATCTTAATTGAAGCCAGTCTCCTGCTAATCAGCAGATCCCGCATATCAGTATATATATTTATGTACCACATCCAGTATCTAAAATCCAATTTTAAAACCAGCAGTGGACATGTGTATAACAACATACCTGAAGTTGGAGCCTTGCCCGTCTTCACTTCCTTCATGTCTGCCTTGTCCATACGGCAGTCACGCTTCCAGTGACCCCGTTTGCCACTATTTAGGCAGATATCTTGGGATATGTCATTTGTCTTCCCAAAAGACTGTGACGATTTTTCCTTTGCCTTTTTTCACATCCCTAGAAGCCTTCGGCCAAGCCTTGACCTTCTGGGATGTTGAAGTAAGGTGCGCATTGCGCTTCTTGCCCTTTTGCAAGCTCTGGCTCTGTCTCATTGAGCATAGCCATTAACTCTTAAAGAGTTTTCTATTGCAATTAGTACTTCTAAAATCTAAGGATAGATCTATGAAGATCCTTCAATTTCAATATCATACTATAAGGATCTAATCCTTAGTTCTGACAAAGAAATTAAGGAATCATTGCGGCAAGCATAACAGATTGAGCACTAAAGTTATCATCACCATTAGTCTTCCAAAGCTCATACTCCACTATTTGCTCAACTCCGGGCTCAGGCCCGAGATGTCACTCTATCAAATAAAGTAACTTCTCGGCTCCCAGGATTATCCTGAGGTTCTATTCCTAATTTGAAAATTGAAGCCGCTTAAAGACATTTTCACCCAGGATTATGTTTTAAACGTTAATCTTTCAGTTATCTTGATTCTAATAGTCCAACTATCCAATCAACGATTTCAGGTACAATCGAATATAATGATTTCTATAGTCTAACTATATAATCAACTACTATTTGATTGGTTAAATTCAAATATATTGATTACTATAATCCAATTATATAATCAACTATAAATGAAGTAGTTTGAATACAGTCCAACTGTTTAATTAAAACAACAATTGAATATTAGTCCAACTAATATGTATAAATTTTTAATAACGAAAATTGAAATGAGGGTGTAGTGACAAGTATCTAAATGAAATTGAAAATTTAATACTTGCCTCCCACTATTTTTCGGCGAGCCTCTAACCCTCAGTGGAGTACTCGGGAAACCTAGTTTCCTAGTGGGCTAGGATCCCGTTAAATAACACACAACCTTGACTTTGGCCAACAAGTTGTATGAAACTTAACTAGGTAGATCTCTAAGATCAATTGGATCTCATCCAATTCCTAGATCCAGTAGGTGGACCTCCAAGTCCGAAACATATATCCAATATATGCCAATATATCTGATATATTCCCTAACATTTTTCCTCTGAATCAACTAAGCCTTGGCTTTGGCTCAACAAGCTTAATGAAACAAGTTAAGTGTGAACCATTGACAGTGGGAAAGCTTCGTAATCGAGGCCGATGAACAAGAAGTGACCTTGACTTTGGCCAACAAATCACAACTTGCCCAAGACGTACGATATGGAACAAAGCCTTCATGATTCAAACACATTCGCGATGGACAAAGGTCTTGACTTTGGCTAACAAACCAATGCCAATTTTGGATCTTGAGAGAGAATCACTCAATGGAAGGAAAATGCTTAATATAAAATGAGGGTTTTTGTTACAATTTGGCAACCAGTTTATTATCTTTAATTAGGTCTCATCATACACCCTTAAGCATGCATTCTAAAAGCATAATAAGGCGCAATAAAATTTAATGATGATATGCGGATGGATATACAACAAACTTGTTCCTTGAACAAATCTCTCCATTTCCTCTCTCCCGCTAGCAATATTCATACTTCTACCCAATTACATAATACTTCTAAAGAGACCTAATTAAATTGAGGGGAATAGGGTGAGAAGAGAAATACAATGAGATAAGGAGATAAAAGGCTGGACACACAAGTCCAATTTAATAAATTCTAAATTTATTACAATAATTTCCAAAATTGCCCTCACCCATCTAATATCCATCTTATATACATTATTCATACATACATCCAAGTATTCACACAAAGCATGTTATCAATCAATCTAATCCAATTAATTAATCTTTGATTAGTGACCATCCAATGTTCAAACAACGATTTGATTTGCGCTAGTCCAACTCGTTTAAGAATAAATACTCAAAGTATGTATTCTTGAATTATATCGAACCACAATTTTAAATCCAATTTAAATTATATTCAATACTAATTCATATTTAATTCCAAATTAAATAATTACACTTTCAATAGTGCCTTTTAGACTTGGATTCCAAATCCAATCTTAACGGGTCTCAAAGGCCCAATTAGTATCCAATACTATTCAATTAAAGTCCAATGGGCTTTCAATTAATCCTTAAGGCATGGACTTTGGCAATTATGGGTCAAACCCAAGATGCCAATGCCCAGTTAGGAATCACCTTATGCCAAAAATCAATTTAGGCCCATTAGGCCCAATTAAAATTTTAAAGGCCCAATTATCATATTTGGACTTTATGGAAATGGTTTTAGGCCCAATTGGATCCAACCAATTATCCTAAACCAAACTTGGCCCAACCAAGCCCATTAAGCCCAAATACAATAAATCAAATTAACTCATTATGCCAAATTACAAATTAATTCAATTCAAGTGTAATTATCATAATTAATTAATTAATCTAATGCTTCCAAAACACTAATTAATTCAATTAATCATGCTCTACATTCCAATTCATGTCCAACACAAATTGAAGCAAAATCAATCTTATAAATGCATCATGGCTCACGGAAAAGGCATACAAAAATCATTCAATTTGATTTCAATCTAATTAAATCAACATCTAAGATTTCTATCATGCCAACAACATATCAAATTGTCTCATTTTCAAAAAATTACCATAAGCAACCTAAGGGTACATTCGGCCAAGCAAGAAGAATTAGGGATTTTTGATCTAATCAATTTATCACAAATCCAATGATATAAAAATCCAATTCAACATCATATAAACTCAACCCAACCATCAATTTAGGCATTTCATGCTCCAAACACAAAAATCCCAAATTTAAAGTTTAGAACCCTAGATCTTCAAATCAAGTGTAGATCACTCTGATACCATTGTAAGTGTTCCTAGAACATCCCAAGATCATCTAAGAGTGATTTGTGTGTGAATAAAATCAAAAGAGTTGCGGAAAATACTCACATTGATCGGATGAGTTCAAAACGTTTTATGCAATTCTGTGGAAGCTCCAAGCTTTCTTGAGTGTTTCCAAAACTTGGGTGAGTTTCCCTATCACCTTGATTCACTCCTTTAAGTGCTAGCTTGAACAAATGAAAGAAAAACATTTCCCCTCCAAGGGAAGCATGCATTCGGCAATTGAGAGAGAGAATAGGGAATATTGCAATTTTTATTTCTAAAATCTTATCACATTTACCAAATCCAAGTTTGGTATATCTCATTCAAAATGAATAAACAATTACAAAGTATGTTGAGATTGTGTTGAGTAAAAAATAAGTAAAGCAAGTTTTACACTCAAGCTAAAACAACTTCCATCACATGTCAAACTTGTTATGTAAGTCAAGTGGGTCCCACCACTTGTAAATTCCGAATTTACATCGAACAATCTCAACGCGCAACTTCTCTCGAACTCGGGTTTGTTTAATTCCGAATTAAACGAATTACCGTTGCGACTTAATTAAATCCAATTTAATTAAATAATAATGCATCGCAATATTATTACGTAAGTCGCGTACGAATTAATTCTAAATTAATTCGTTCGCTCGAATTAAAATCTAATTTTAATTCCGCTTTGAAATCTGATTTCATTTAATATCTAATATATTATTTTAGCTCAATTAAATAAATTAAATAGTAAAACTAATTTCACTATTAAATTTACTTTACCGATTAATTCTAAATTAATCGTGTTCTCTCTTCTTGATGAACTTAATCCCAGATTAATTCTTTCTCTTTTAATTAATCCCAGATTAATTTATTACCGTAATTAATCCCAAATTAATTTTGTCTCTCATAATTAATCCCAGATTAATTTTCTGTCCGAGTCAAATCTCAACGGTGAATCTTTGGGAAGCGACCCAAGAGATCCATGGATATGTTGGCAGTAAATACGGTCACCGGACTATCCAAATACGTGCGTACCATGTACCATGTTCTTACCGATTTACAAGACATGGTTGGCTTCTAGCAAAGCACCATGCCTACCCAATTCTCCAGAAATATTCTTTAAAGGAATATGTAATCTTTGTCAGGCGTAGTATACGTAGTATTGCGTATTACGATCTAGTATCTCATGTCACATGCTAGGCCTGGGGCTGGAATTGTGCCTGCCCCGTACGAAGCATATATCGGATCACTAGCAACTGGTCTCTATAATCGGATAATCATGACCTTGTCATATTATCCTGATATCTGCAGCATACAAGAGTACCAGTTCCGTATCATGCATGATCATCATCTCTATATGACTGAAGTGATATTTCCTTCTTGACATCACACCCAATACACTACGATTCTCAATATACCCAGAAGAGGCGTACACAGAACCTGTTAAAGCCCCAGACTACCAAAACTAAAGTATACTGATTGTCGCAAGTATAAGCAATGCAAGTCTTAGGTTAAGACCAAATACACATACCCTGATTCGGATTCCCTTAGACACATAGTCATACTAACAATGTGATTCCGAGGGGTCTATCCAGAGCGAAGCTGTTTCCGTACCATCGGTAAACAGAACCTCATATTACACTTGCATGAGTATCCAATACCCAAATATATGAGCATTATGTCGTTACGCTTCCATAACACGCACAAGTGTAATACTAGTCTATTCTGCATTATCGATGTCCAGTCTCGATAATACTATGACCAGGGATATTTAATGATTAAACCTTACGTGGATTAATATTGTCTCATATCTTATTAATCTGGTATTAATCATATGGACTTTTATCATTTATATATCCCGGTAATCCAATTAGAAATGATAAAAGAGCAATTTCCTTTGTCACATAGTTAATTTGTACAAAAAAAACACCATGTTCTGTACAAATAGTGATGCTATGGGTCATAATTGTCCAACAATATTTCCCTAATCTCACCATATAAAGGACACTTTTGGGCCAGATGGTCAATACCCTTATTGTTGGTAACTAATTAGGTCCCAAGATCATGAAATCAAGCAAGAAATTCGCATGAATACACAAAGGAGTAAGGCGGAATACATACTCACATTGATCGGTTTGATGCTACGAAGAACAAGCCACTTCTTCCTCCTTGTTGAAGCTCGACAGTGAGCATATGGAGCAGTGGGCAGCTCGGTTTCACTGGTTTTTGTCCCTCCAAAAATCGGCCATTGATGAACACCATGGAAGCTCCAAGCTCCAAAATCGATTCCAAGCTCAAAGGTTCACTGCCTTATCACCTTTGTATTGACCCAAGTGTGTGCTAGCACCTTTGTTGTGCCACAAAACATCTCACTTGCTTCTCTTTTGCGTTCGGTCGAACCAAAAATTGAAGGAGAAGAAGTGGCTCTAAGCCGAAAATGAGAAGATGAGAGAAAAGGGGGGAAACCGTGAGTCAGTGGAGAGAGAAGGAAAATGTTTTACTTATATATTTATTTTTATTTTCCAAAAACAAAAAAAAATACAAAAAGCATTTTCCATTAATCAAAAAGTCAAAAAGCAAAAGCCCATTAATGCCTTTTCAACCACCACATCAATCACTCAAATCAAGTGACAACTTGTCACATCACTCAAAGTGACATTTGATTTGATGCTTGATGTGACTAATGATTTGCCGCTTGATTTAACTTGCGTGCCGCATTCGAGTTCGAAATGCGAATGTGCTCGCAAATAATCCCGGGCTCGGGTTCGCTAATTCCAAATTAAAGAATTTTCCGTTGCGACGTAATTAAATGATTACGCCTAGCGAAATCACTATTCACGTCGCTAACGAATTAATTCTAAATTAACTCGTTCGCCCGAATTGAAATCTAATTTCAATTCCGCATCGAAATCCAATCTCGTATAATATATCAAATATATTATTTTATCGATTAATTCCAAATTAATCGTTCTCTCTCTTTAATTAATATTTTATCGATTAATTCCAAATTAATCGTTCTCTCTCTTTAATTGATAACTCTACCTTTTTGCTACAAGCCTAGCTTAGTACGTTGGTATGTTGCCATCCATGTATGTCTTCCTTGAAGACTTATATAGTATCAATAGGCACAATGTCTTGCTGTACATCAACTAGTGTCTAAATATAGTTGGTATACATGGAATCCATATCAGACTTTATGGCACTTTGCCATAATAGGGAGTCGATACCTTGTATCACTTCCTCATACGTAGTCAGTTGGTATACCTCAATAAGATAGACATCTTTATGAGGTTAGATCAGAAACCCATACCCCAGGTTGTTTTCTGACTCTTTCTCCGACCTACGCGGTTCTTGTGTATTTGAAGATTATTGGTAATAGTCTCATCCTTGATGAACTATTTATGTTCCATTAAGATTCGGTGCCTTGAACAGTATTACTCCAATTTTCATCGAGTTTTACTATCCTCCCACTTACCACTATATATCGGTATTCCTCTTAGGAAAACCGCATGGTAAGCAACAATCTAATTGTTCTCTCATGAGTTTTATAAGTACAATACTTATGGTATCCCTAGGATAACCTACAATTGGCACTTATCCAATTTGGGTTTTAGTTTGGTATCATCCAAACATATGCCTAGCATTCCCAAATTATTCAGGAATGTGAAACCCGGTTTCTTTCCCGTTCATATCTAATATGATATTTGTCAAACAAGTATTATGGAACCTTATTCAAAATAAGTTCTTGCACTGGTTAAAGTTAATCCGTTGAAGGAAATGGTAGCTCAGAGCGACTTGTGATTAACCTTATCATGTCTAACAAAATTCGGTTAATCCTGTTCGGACCCACCGTCAAACTGACGCGTTCCAGGAGGAGTCCTCATTGAAAGAATACTATACTCTTTCAAGTATATGAGAAACTTATTGCTTAAGTATTTTCATCATGGTCAAACCGTGATGGTTCAATACTTTAGCCGATCTGTTTGTCTATTTCGTGTCAAAACTCTAAAAGTTTCTGATTTGTGTTCTTCAAAAGAAACACATAACCATATACGATACCACATCCGTAAAGGTCATGAAATATTCATATCCACATCTAGCCTAGCTAGACATGGGCCCACTGCTTCACTATGAACTAGGGCTAACAGATCGGTGGCACTGGCACTTTTACCAAGTAAATAGTGTTTTAGGCACTTTGCCCAATAAACTAGATTTGTAGACTTTATTTGATTGGAATCAAATTAGTCCTAGTACCCACTCTTCGAAAGTGTGGATATACGATTCTTGTTTAATAGTGTCCCTGACAACAATGCCACAATTAGTTTCTTAATTGATCAAATCAGTTTGAGCTATTTATTTGTCATGTTATATATTTGAGATATTATTTATATTCTAAATATAAATACTGTTATTCACATCTAATGTGGTTATCTCAATATCATCTTTATATAATAAAACACTTTAGTGTTCTATAATATAAAGGTATATCCGCAACGGATTATACACTGATATAGAGATAATGTTTCTAGTCAAACTAGTTACATTATAACAGTTTCTTAATTTAAGTACTAACCTGAAGGTAGTTCCTAAATTCAGGTATCTACGGTTTAAAACAGCGACTTTCGTCCCGTTTTCAATTCGCAGATAAATCTCTATTGAAGTCAGTATCCTGTTCAAAACAGATTCTGAACGTCAATACATATATTTATGTATCACACTAAGTATTTAAAATCTAATTTTAATACTAGCTGTGAACATAATTATGACAATCATTTTTGAAGTCAGAGCCTTGCTCGTCTTCAATTCCTTCTTGGGATATGTCATTTATCTTCCCAGAAGATTATAATGATTTTGCCTTTGCCCTTTTTCACACTCCAGAAGCCTTTGGCCAAGCCTTGGCATCCTGGAATATCGAAGTAAGGTGCGTCTTACGCTATTTGCCTAATTGCAAATTTTGACTTTATCTCCTCGAGATAGTCATTGATTCTCCAAGAATTATTTATTGCAATTTAGTATTTCAAAGATCTAAAATAGATCCATGAAAATCCTTCAATTTCATTATCATACTTTAAGGATCTAATCCTTAGTTCTGATTCAGAAATTAAGGAGTCTACTGCGGTAAGTATAATGGATCAAGCACTTAAGTTATCATTACATGATCTTCCAAAGATTATGCTCTACTTATTTGCTTAACTCATTGCTTAGGCATAATATGTTATATTATCAAATAAAGTAACTTATTATTTTTCCAGGACCATCCTGAAATTATTCCCAATTTGAAAATTAAACCATTTAAACACATTTTCCCCAGGATTATGTTTTAAATACTAATAATTCAATTTATATTGATTCTAATAGTCCAACTATTTAATCAACGATTTATGGTACTGTGTATTATATTGATTATTATAGTCCAACTATACAATCAAATATAATTTAAATCAATTAACCTCAATTACATTGATTAATATAATCCAATTATAAAATCAACTGTAAATTGAAATTAATTAATTCAAATATATTGATTACTATAATCCAATTATATAATCAACTATAATACAGTCCAACTGTTAATTAAAACAACAATTTAAATATTAGTCCAACAAACATTTAATCTAACGACGAAATAATTTGTGATTGAGCGCGTATGGCGAGTAATTGAACGAATATTGCAAATTCAATTCTTGCCTCCCACTATTTTTCGGCGAGCCTCTAACCATCTGTCGAGTACTCGGGAAACCGTGTTTCCTAGTGGGCTAGGATCCCGTTAAATATCACACAATCTTGACTTTGGCCAACAAATTGTATGATAATTAACTAGGTAGATCTCTAAGATCAATTGGATCCAATCCAATTCCTAGATCCGGTAGGGGGACATCCAAATTCGAAACATATATCTTATATATGCCAATACATCCAATGTATTACCTAACCTTTTTCCTCTGAATCAACTAAGCCTTGGCTTTGGCACAAAAAACTTAGTGATCCCAGTCAAGCGCGACCCATTGACCATGGAAAGCTTCGTAATCAATGTGGATGGACAAGAAGTGGTATTGACTTTGGCAAACAACCATAACTTGGACAAGACACTGATATGGAACAAAGCCTTCGTGATTCAAACACATCTTCGACAGACAAATGCCTTGACTTTGGCCAACAAACCAATGTCGTCTCGGATCTTGAGTGAGAATCACTCAATGGAAGGAAAAACGCTTAATATTGTTTGAGGGTTTTTCGCGTGCAAATTGGCAACCAATTTATTATCTTTGTTAAGGTCTCATCATCATACACCCTAAAACATGCATTCTAAACACATAATAAAGCGCATATGAATAAAATAAATGATATGCGGATGGATACTTTACATTGATCCTAGATCAAATCTCTCTTTCTCTCTCCAGCTAGCACAAATATTTCTTCTACCCGTTACACTACACTTCTAAAGAAACCTCATTTACATTGAGGGGAATAGGTGAGAAGAGAATACAAAGAGTATGGAGGTGATAAGGCTGGACACGCAGGTCCAATTAATAAATCAAATTTATTACAATTTCCAAAATTGTCCCACCCGGCTAATATCCATCTGATATACATTATTCATGCATCGCCACCATGTATTCATACAAGCATGTTATCAATCAATCTAATCCAATTAATTAATCTGATAATAGTGATCATCCAATGTTCAAACAACGATTTGATTTTGCTCGAGTCAAACTCGTTTTGCGAATAAGTACTCAAAGTACAAATTCTTGAATTAAATTAAACTACATAATTAAATCCAATTCAATTTGTATTTAATTCTAATTCACTATTTAATTCCAAATTAAATATCATACTTTATTAACGAACCTTTACGACTTAAATTCCAAATTCAATCGTTACGGGTCTCAAAGCCGATTAACATCCAATGTTTATTTAATTAAACTCCAATGGGCTTTTAATTAATTTCTTTAAGGCGGGGACTTTTGGTCAACTCGGGTCAAACCGATAACCAAATCCAATCCGGGAGTTACCCCATAAGCCCAGAAATCAATCTTGGCCTATTAGGCCCAATTAAATAATTAAGGTCTATTAAGTCATAATTGGACTTTATGGATTCGGTTTTGGGCCCAATTGGATCCAACCAAATTGGCCTAAACCTAACTTGGTACAACCAAGCCCAAAAGCCCAATTACAACCTTTAAGGCCCAATTTCCAAAAACAAGCCCAATTAATTAACTTATAAAATTCCAAATTCCATAATTAAATAACCTAAGTGTAATACACAATTAATCACCCAATTAATATTTCTAAGACATCAATTAGCCTAATTAATCATGCACTTTAACACGAATAGTGTCCAACACAATTCAATCAAAATCAAACCCAATTTACATGCTTAAAGTCTCGGCAATTAGGGTTTTTCCAATCCGATTCGGTTTCAATCCATTGAATCCACAATCATAATTTCCCAAATCAATTCAACTCATCCAATGAATCAAAAACAAAAAATCACAATGAATTTCATGTCTTACTAAATTCGGCCAAGCCAACTTTAAAAGGGAAAATTGTTCCAAATCAAAATTCAATCCAATTGAACTTCAAAACAACATTACCCAATTGTTTTAAGTCATCCAATGATCAAACAACAAAAAATTACCAAGACATTAGGGCTTTTAGATTTTCGGCCATGCCCAAAATTTGGGGAAAAATGGATCCAATCCAATTTCATGAAATTGATCATGCACAACTTCAATTAATCAACATACAAGCATACTTAATCAATCAATTTAACCAAATCATGCTTCAATTGATTTTACCCAATTTCAAACCCTAACTTTTCATGCTTGATCAAAGCTCAAGATACCATTGTTGGTAACTAATTAGGTCCCAAGATCATGAAATCTAGCAAGAAATTCGCATGAATACACAAAGGAGTAAGGCGGAATAAATACTCACATTGATCGGTTTGATGCTACGAAGAACAAGCCATTTCTTCCTCCTTGTTGAAGCTCGGCAGTGAGCATATGGAGCAGTGGGCTGCTTGGTTTCACTGGTTTTTGTCCCTCTAAAAATCAGCCATTGATGAACACCATGGAAGCTCCAAGCTCCAAAATAGATTCCAAGCTCAAAGGTTCACTGCCTTATCACCTTTGTATTGACCCAAGTGTGTGGTAACACCTTTGTTTTGCCACAAAACATCTCACTTGCTTCTCTTTTGTGTTCGGTCGAACCAGAAATTGAAGGAGAAGAAGTGGCTCTAAGCCGAAAATGAGAAGAGGAGAGAAAAGGGGGAAACCGTGAGTCAGTGGAGAGAGAAGGAAAATGTTTTACTTATTTATTTATTTTTATTTTCCAAAAACAAAAACAAATACAAAAAGCATTTTCCATTTATCAAAAAGTCAAAAAGTAAAAGCCCATTAATGCCTTTTCAACCACAACATCAATCACTCAAATCAAGTGACAACTTGTCACATCACTCAAAGTGACATTTGATTTGACGCTTGATGTGACTAATGATTTGACGCTCGATTTGACTTGCGTGCCGCATTCGAATTCGAAATGTGAATGCGCTCGCAAATAATCCCGGGCCGGGTTCGCTAATTCCAAATTAACGAATTTTCCGTTGCGACGTAATTAAACGATTACGCCTAGCGAAATCACTATTCACGTCGCTAACGAATTAATTCTAAATTAACTCGTTCGCCCGAATTGAAATCTAATTTCAATTCCGCATCGAAATCCAATCTCGTATAATATATCAAGTATGACTGGAGTGATACTTCCGTCTTAACATCACACCCAACACACTACAATTCTCAATATACCCAGCATTGGCGTACACAGAACCTGTTAAAGCCCTGGACGACCTCAACCAAAGTATATTGATTGTCGTATGCATAAGCGGTGCAAGTCTCAGGTTAAGACCAAATACACCTACCCTGATTTCGAACTTCCATAGACACATAGTCATACTACCAATGGAATTCCGAGGGGGTCTTATCCAGAGCGAAGCTGTTTCCCGTACCATCGGTAAAACACAACCTCCTATTACACTTGCATGAGTATCCTATACCCAAATATATGAGAACTATGATGTTATGCCCTCACAACGTGCACAAGTGTAATACTAGTCTTTTACGTATTTATCGATGTCCCAATCTCGATAATACTCTGACTAGGGATATTTAATGATTTATCCTTTGTGGACTGATATTGTCTCATATCATTCTCTGTCCAGGAACAAATCATAGGGACCTCTATCATTTATATCTCTAAGTGATCTAATGACAAATGATAAGAGTGCAATCTCCTTTGTCACGTAGTTAATTTGTACAACAACACCGTGATCTGTACAAATAGTGACGCTATGGGTCATAATTGTCCAACACTTATACATAAAAAATACCCATTGAGGTTCTAACTGGGCTACCACATGCATAGTTTTGCTATCTTTTGTTTTTAAAGCTGCCATCTCTCTAGTTAATAGCTCAACCTGTACTTTAAGACTATCATCTTCCCTAAAGTGGTGTATACCTCCGCTAGAAGGAGTGGAACGTGTCCTATTAGTGTTATCCAATGCATTAAGTCCAGTCCAAGTGTGAGATTTTTCGGCTAGGTCGTTTAAGTACTCGAGTGATTCATCAGGGTCCTTTCGTATAAACTCATCATTGCACATTGTCTCAACGAATTGGCGCTCTCTAGGGGATAGACCGTCATAAAAATAACTTACTAAACGCCAACTCTCATACCCATGGTGAGGACAACTAGCTAACATCTCGTTAAACCTCTCCCAAGTTTGATAAAGGGTTTCACTGTCTTTCTGGGAGAAGGTAGTGATTTATCTTTTCAGGGCATTAGTCTTATGGTGTGGGAAGTATTTATTAAAGAATGCATGTGTCATCTCACCCCATGATTCTATTGAACGAGGTCTTAAAGAGTACAACCAGCTTTTAGCTTTATCCTTAAGGGCAAAAGGGAAGAACTTAAGTCTAATTGTGTCTGTAGTCCCGAATCGGTCATGAAAGGTTGCTACAACCTCTTCAAATTCCCTAATGTGCACATAAGGGTTCTCATTCTCCAAACCATGAAATGTTGGGAGATATTGTATCATTCCAGGTTTAAAGTCTATATGTGGTGCATTAGGGGAAAACATTATGCATGATGGTGTAGCTGTGCGAGTGGGGTGGAGGTACTCCTCAAGAGTCCTAATGGGTGGTCTCTCGTAGTCACTCATGTTCTGTGTGCTAGATGTAGATGGTGTGGCAAAAAGATTGTCAAACAAACTTTCTGAGTCTGAATCTTCCTCGTTAACCCTAACATATCTACCCAACCGATCCCTAAGTCTAGGCATGCATTGAAACACAAATAATACGAGAAACAGAAATAAAAGAATAAAACTAAAGATCAAAACCAAACTAAAACTAAAATTGAAATAAAATAAATAAAAGAGAAAATAAAAATAATAAAGATGGAACGAAGTTATCGCTTTGTTGTTGACTAAGCAAACCTGCTCCTTTTAGTTGTAAACCGTCTCCCCGGAAACGGCGCCAAAATTTTATTACGCCCAAAACGTATTTGCGGTTTTCGCAGTATAGTTGGGGTGTCGATTCCTCAGAGAGATGGTTACAAGGAATTATTCACTTAAAGAAAACGTTAGCAATAACTTAATTAAAGAGAATGATTGAATTGGTAATGTAAATTAAAGATTACGAAAAACACTTAAAAGTTATCAGTAGAGAAAAACAACAAAGTGTCGGGAATCCCTCTTATATCAAATCCCTATATTCAGTAGTTGATTCCTTTTATTACTCAATTGAAGGTTTCACATCCCAAACCAACAATCAGAAGATATCTCAATTCAAAACATATTAAATTCTAAGGTAACTGGTGAATTGCTTTCTCTATGTTAACAGCATACAATGTTATCGTTATGACCTATATAACGTCGACAATATATCCACAAGCAATACTGCAGCAGAAGATTAACTCATAAAATAACATAACTAGTCACAACTGGATTTCCCAAACACACATAGAAGAAGCATGACTATTCTTATATGCAAGTTGGTAAAACAAAATTTATGGATTCATTATCATCTATCATATTAAACGTTGAAGAGTATTCAGGAATCAAAAACATGAATATAAGAACTTAATTACAAGAGTTCATCCTTAGTTTTGCCTAAGAGATTAGTTCTCCATAGAAGAAATAGACATAGCCTGGAGAGATTACAGAAGCATGCTGTCTAGCCTGAAGCTTCCTCGTTCTTCTCTCTCAAATATGTGACTTCAACTCTTTTTTGTGTATTTCTTCTCTTTTTTAAGGGTTTTGGACGAACTTGGGTTTATATAGGGAAGTCATGGAGTCCTTATGCGCATAAAATACGACCTATATAGGGATCTGCCAGGGCGCCGCGGCATCGGAAAGTGGCGTCGCGATGCCCAACTCTCGGAAGTTTTCTATGTATCCAATCTGAGGGCGCGTCGCGACGCCAGATGATGGGCGTCGCCACGCGTGGCAGTTTTTCTAGAATTATGCTTTCAATATTTCTACTCTTCCTGCGTGCTTCTGATGCGTCCGTAAGGTCCCGAAACATGTACAATTGCTCCAATCTTCATGTTCCATTGCTTCCTAATAACAAGGCATAAAATAAACTATAATTAAGATCAAATACTTAATAATCAAGTCGAATTAGTGATGTTCAAGGTACACTTTCATGCACTTATCACCACCCAAACGTTAACACCGTTAAAATTTTACTGACGTCATAAGGGTATTTCGGTCATTTGATAACGTCATGGTGGAAAAATGAACATTCTTTGACTTTCGGGCGGAATAGTAAACACTTTCTATATTTAGATTATTTTGGATGGATTGTGAATTGTAAATGTTGTTTTGGAAGTGAAATTGATATTTTTTAATTATGAATGTTATTTTATTTTATTTGGGATGCTTCAATTAAATATCTTAAAAAATTTAAAAATACAAAAAATTTGAATTTTTTACGGATTTGGATATCCGAAAATGTGCACAAATAATGTAATGCAGATCTAAATCTGGATTCATATATATCCAGATCTGTATTTTGTCACACAACTATTTTTTTGTCATTTTTATAGTGAAAGTTATATTTTCTCATTCATTTACTCTCCATGAGTACTTTAATCAAGTAAATAACCGTGCACTATTTTTTTGTCATTTTTATAGTGAAAGTTATATTTTCTCATTCATTTACTCTCCATGAGTACTTTAATCAAGTAAATAACCGTGCATATCTTAGAAATTTAATTCCTAATTCGTATTCTTTGAATATGGATCCAAATTTTTTTCAGATCTTTTCAGATATAACTGTTATCCCTACATATATAAACACTTGAAAATTTATAATTTTTCATTTAAAATTTTTCAACATCAATTAAAGTGTTCTATTTTCCACGAGAAATTTAAAGTGTTTTTTTCCACCCAAAGTTCAAAAAATGTTCATTTTTCTACCCGACATTATTAAATGACCGAAATACCCTTATAACATCAGCAAAATTCTAACGATGTTAACGTCAAGGTGGAAAAATGAACATTTTTTGAATTTCAGATGGAAAACTGAACATTTTAAACGTTTTTGAGCAAAATTGAACTTTAATCATTCTTTGGATATTATACAATTGAAACGCAGCAAGTGTGATTATGTAACATCCCGCCTAAAGCCAGGATGCTACCGGCAGGAGACAGGAAAACCTATCTCCATAAGCCTCTGATTTTGCTAAAATTTCGGCATGACCTCTGCTAAAAATCATGAAACTTGGATCAAAGTCCAGCACCTGGAGGTGACCTGCAATTAAATTCAAAACAACCATCTCAACTCATGCAAAAAGGCCTCTGGCCTGACAAATCTCAACTCATATACAAATAAGCCTCCGACCTAACATAAACAAATAAATACAACCAACTACGTGCTCAGCACGATTTAAAATTATACATATGATACAAATAAATAAAACTAAAACTATGGGAGCCCACTACACACTCCAGAACCATACAACGACGCAAGACCGACGTGACTGCATCGGGGTGATCTGCTGTCCGGAAGAGGCCTCTAGAATCTTCTAGCACTGTAAGTCCAATGCGAACCTGTAAAACTAACAAACAGTCGGAGTGTGAGCTATAAAGCTCAGTAAGTAACTCACGTCTTATGTAAACTTATCAAGTAACAATAAGAACTTAAATAGAAATCAGATATGTGAAGTACACAAACTTATAAATCTCATTTTCACCTGATGGACGTTTACTTATATTAAACCTGGATAATTTGCTCACTGTACTGAATGCAACATTGTAGTAAACTTATTTGCTCGATTCCACACTATATTTCACATCTACGGAATTCTACTATCTCTCATACACAAATGTAGAAGCATTCATCCACGTATGTACATACTTTTTTTTCCACACTATAGCTATATATACCAAAAAAATTAGATTTTCTCCTGACTGGAACTAACTTATTATCTACCAAACCACCCAAACTTATGGCTACGGCCAACCCAACCCGTGGTGGGTTAGTGAGCTTAAACTATGGTTGGTTACTTCATATGAATTACGTAAGCTAGATCATAAGCATTAACTAACTATGAGTTGTAAAACTTTTACTGAAACACTGAGTTGAAGCCTCAGACCTCCATATAATATAAGATACTGACGCTTGATTCCATCAATTGGAATCCTTATAACTGCATTCTAAATATTATAAATACCCAATACTCAAACTTTACATTAATATCACAAATCGAACATGCATCTCAACATATAATTTATACAAGGCACATACTCATAGCATACTACAATTGTACTCATCAAATCAAAACTCGATATCACTAAATTTTCATATCAAAGATAATATCTCAAGAAATCCAATCATTTTGAAAACTCTTTTCTTTTCTGGAAACAAATCTCTGAGATACCTTTAAAACTATTTCTCTTGAAAACTCGTTTATAAAACATCATTTTCTGTAAATCTGTCTCTGAAAATCCATTTCTGAAAATTTGTTTCTAAAAATCTGTATCTGAAAGATCTGTTCTGAAACCTATCTCTGAAACTGATTTCTGAAAACTGTTTTTGAAAAACTGATCTTTGTCTCTGAAAACCTGATGTATGGGGGCGTTACGTATCGTTGTCCCCCCATACGCCAAATTAGAGCCAGGAATGCATAACCATGACTTTGGGGCGTTACGTATCGACGTCCCTCAAGCCATTGAACTAGAACCGGGGGTGCGAATCTATGTTACTCTCCAAGCTCTGAATCTAGGATCTAGGGGCATCTGTCATCCCTAGTCCTGAACTAGGATCTGGGGGCGTTACGTATCGTGTTCCCCTCAGTCCTCTACATGTGCACATGTGCTCTCCGTCAATTCCATAGCTGAATCAAGTTACATACTGGGGTGGGTTTTTCCTCCATGCCTCGAAAACATAAAACTCAAGTTCTAAAATCATTCTCTCAAACTCAACATGTAATAAAACTGTCTTTTAGAAACATGATTTTCTTTAAAACAACTGAGCTAGTATCTGGCTAACGCCCTTAGTATTTTAAAAAATAATTCTGATATCAAGACATAAATAAAATGAAATTTGAAAAGAAAGGTCCACCCACTATAACCAGGATCCAGGGGCATTACACATCGCCGTCCCTCTGGTCTTGGGTCTGTATCTGTCAATGTGAATTATGTCTCCCTTTGGGTATGCAAAATGCAATAGCATCATCATATCAACAACCCTATGATCATGTAAGTCATGCAATGAAATGCAATACAATGCAATGCAATGAAATAATCCATATACACAACAGCAAAGTCAACCACACTCCATTACGAGCTGGTGACATCTCACTCATCCAATACATACAAAATGGACCCGTACCCCATTTCAACAAACACATCTATATGAAAATGCTCGACATGTCATTAAACATATCAACACATTTCATACATTGGTTTCATACTCAAACTATGACTAAACTGAAGTCTGGAAACTTCGTTAAAACTCTTTACAAAATTTTTACATCTCACGTACTGAAAACACATTCTACTAAGAGATATGTTTAACTATGAAAATGTAACGACAGCTTGTGCTAAACTTTTCATGCTGACACTAGCTTGCTATTTAGAACCCGAAACTATACATACTTTCAGACAATCTATTTCTATACGTGCTCTTTACGAATCTCACTGTATGTACCTCTCGAAACTCTCATTTCATGCTTTCTAAAACTCCATAAATACTATTACTTATTTTTTATGAGCCTTCAATCTATACACATCTCAAACATAATCGACCCGATGAGGTAGGTCGGGGTAATAGTATTATGATTCAAGTCCAAATGACGTAAGCCCTATATGGGAACCTGTCTTCCAAAAGGGCTGATAAGAATAAAAGTGGTTAGGATACAGGCTGACACTGTGGCGTAACGTGTAGCAGTTACCAAAAGTAGCATGATTTAATGAGGCTCAGGTGGCAGAGTAGAGGTGTCAGATGACACAACTACTGTTTGCAGAGTGGTTGGGGAAGGGAGTCTGCACAATGATCATGGGTTAACGTGACAGACGGCACAAGTTGGTGTAATAGTGAAGTTTGACCTATTATATAAAGGGGTTGAAAGCTCATAGTAAAGGGTTGTTCAATTTATGTTCTAAGAAGAGATAGTCGTTTATTCACTTGTAAAAGAGAGAGAAAGCTGAGAGTAAGAGAGAAAACAAGCCGGTCAGACCCGAGCTAGTAATAAAAATTTCATTTTTCTTTATACTCGTGGACGTAGATTGAATCCATTCTGCCGAACCACGTTAAACCCTTTATTTTGTCTGTACGCTTACCTATTTGCCTGCTAAGTTTAACTTTGGTTCACGACAAACCAAACAAATTCACTGTTTGTGGGAGGTTTGAGAATTGCCCCTAGAACGAAAAACAGTTGTCAACACCTTCTATGTTTTTATTAAAGTTAAATTAATCAATGCTTAATTAAGCGAAATAGAGCAATATTCACAAAAAAAAAATCATCAAAACTGGAGAAACTCATTACTTTCATGCGCAAAAGTAAACCCATCATCTATTTCTTTGTAGATGATTTGCGTACAGCCTAATGGATTCATGCATATGCATTTGCAAGAACAAGAACAACTCTCTATCATCTTCCTTCTGCAAACTTGTGCAAGCTTTCACAACATAATGGAACTCTTGTCCGTACATATGCGATGCGCACGCCGCCTTATAAATTAGCAACTGTAAATCTCCTGTTGCAGAAACAAGAATTGAAAAATGAGTTTATGTTATCTGGTTGGAAGAAGGCAATTAAAAAGCAATGAATCTATGCCTATAACCTAACACAATCGGACTAGATGAGAAGCAATTTTGTAGCATGGTGCATGTCGGATGAGTTACCTGCAGCAATGTCTGATGCAAGTACCTTCTTGCTGAAGTGACGATTCAACCACCATCTGCACCGAAACATCCAATTCTTTCCTTATTTAACCTCAGTCATTATTTTTGGGATTCTGTTGTAACGAACAGAGAATCCTTGCATCTTTTCACCTTCATTCCCTTTGAGACATACTGACATTCGATCCTCTTCAGACTGAGAAACCTCAAGGAAGCATAAAGCAAACTCTCTCCATATATTGTAGTCTGCATATGTAGCATCTAAATGCAAACTATCATTTCAGTAGTGAATCCGCACTGTAGTCCCTGCAAAACGTCAAAGGAACAATCAGCAGTACAACAGGCTACATATACTGTTGACAGCAGATTTTGGTCTCAGGGGCAATATGGGAATATTACTACTCCGAGACAATCCTCCCTCAATAGTGAATTTGTTTGGTTATGGGGGACCAAAAGCAAACTTAGCAAAAGACAGATAAATACGCCAATCGACAAAGAGATTTTAACGTGGTTCGGCGGATCTTGGTCCGACCTACGTCCACGGGCACAAAAAGGATGATACTTTTATTACTCAAACACGCTTCTCAGCTCTGCCTGCTCTTTGTGTTTTACAAGTCAGAGCTTGGTGATTCTGATCCTGATATTGGTTCTTAATGCTCTCCACTAGTTCCTCATCATTCTTCCTTGTTGTTGTTCTCTCTTTCTCTTGTCCTCCCTTCTACACTCACTCTACCCTCCTATTTATAATGGTGAAGAAATCATATTCCTATTTGTACAAGAATTTCAAGTTGAAACAATTTCCTTTTCCCATAAGGATTCCTAATCAAAACTACCTTCACTTCTTTTATCCTATTTGGACACTGACTCATCAGTTTTCCCCATGAAAGTAGGATAACTTATCTTCTGGAGCATATCCCGCCATATTCCCTCCATCCCGGCTTCATGAGGTCGGTCACGATGGTCTTTTTTTTTATGATTTTGACCAAGGAGGGAATTTACCCTTTTACCCTTGCCGTGCTGCTTAAATATCATAGTGCCCAAAAAACACCATCAACATCTATCCCCTAGTTCTCGGTAACAACGAGTTTGTGAGTTGATGCCGGGAACTATAAAAAAGATGGTGTGTCAATGAATCCGTCGGTGGTCACTCCAGGAACCGCGGAGAAAAAATGCCTTGGCTGCAAATCTGGTACTTCCTATCACCTTCATGTGCTCAGTCACGAGGATCCCGATATCTACCCGTGGAGAAAATGATTTGCCCTTATGCTGATGACGATCGACTCGGTGGGACGTAACTCGACCCCAAGCTGAGAAGAACATTTGGCTCTGGGGGAATGTCCCCTCCCCGACCAATAGAGGCCGACCATGGGGGAGTGCTCTGATCCCATGCCGATGATAAGTCTCTCGGTGGGACGTATCCCAACCCCGAGCTGAAGACAGACTTGGCTCTGGGGGAATATTACATTCCCTGTCTAAAGAAGCCGACTCGGTGGGACGTAACCCGACCCCGAGCTAAAAGAAAGACTTGGCTATGGGGGAATGTTACATCCCCAGTCCAAATAAGCCGACTCGGTGGGACGTAACCCGACCCCGAGCTAAAAGAAAGACTTGGCTCTGGGGGAATATTACATCCCCAGTCCAAAGAAGCCGACTCGGTGGGACGTAACCCGACCCCGAGCTGAAAGAAAGACTTGGCTCTGGGGGAATGTTACATCCCCAGTCCAAAGAAGCCGACTCGGTGGGACGTAACCCGACCCCGAGCTGAGAAAGACTTGGCTCTGGGGAATGTTACATCCCCAGTCCAAAGAAGCCGACTCGGTGGGACGTAACCCGACCCCGAGCTGAAACAAACATCGATCTCGGCGGTACAAGAGCAGACCCGAGCCGGAAAGAGACATCGGTCTCGGCGGTACAAGAGCATACCCGAGCCGGAAAGAGACATCGGTCTCGGCGGTACAAGAGCAGACCCGAGCCGGAAAGAGACATCGGTCTCGGCGGTACAAAAGAAGACCCGAGCCGGAAAGAAACATCGGTCTCGGCTGTACGAGAGCGGACCTGAGCCGGAAATAAACATATGGCCTTTGTAGGGCGTCATGGTCGGCATGTTGAACCTTTTCAGGAATTTTGCTGATTTTATTTCTTCTGTGAGGGGGGATTCCTCTTTGTCATCCAGAGCGTCTCTTGTACCTGTTTTGAGGCTTGCCCCCACTTGGCCATCTCTTTCTTTAACCAAGATTTTACCTCGCTATTTGGGCCGCCATGTCGCCTTCTGCGCTCTTCTTCACGTCTGTTGCCAAGGGTGGGGTGTTCCTCACGCCTTGGGATCTCCCGAACAGTCTCGTCGTACTCTGTGTCTCCTCTTCTTGTGAGCGGAGACTATCATAAGAGGAATCTGTCGAACGTCTCTCTTCTTCTTCTTCCCATGTGTCATCTTCTTGTGAATCTTCTTCCACAACTATGGATTTTATCCCGTAAGGCCCCCTCCTCCTAGGTCCATCGTCCTCACTTGTATCCACAACCCTCTTTCCATCTGTTATCTCTCATCTTCTTTGATTTAGCTCTGGTTTCGGGCTTCTCGCGGTTCCCCCCTTCCATTCTCTCCAGTCGGTCGATCATGGTTTTTAGGAGGGCCTGACTATCCTCCATGTCCTTCCTTATGCTTTCTATTATCTTCTGCATCCAATCTGTGGCCGGATTCCCCGACGATTGGTGATTTCCGCCTTCTGCCATTGTCTTACACGAGTTGCTTTTTGTCCAGTTCCCCACAGACGGCGCCAACTGTTGACAGCGGATTTTGGTCTCAGGGGCAATATGGGAATATTACTCCCGAGACAATCCTCCCTCAATAGTGAATTTGTTTGGTTATGGGGGACCAAAAGCAAACTTAGCAAAAGACAGATAAATACGCCAATCGACAAAGAGATTTTAACGTGGTTCGGCGGATCTTGGTCCGACCTACGTCCACGGGCACAGAAAGGATGATACTTTTATTACTCAAACACGCTTCTCAGCTCTGCTTCTTTGTGTTTTACAAGTCAGAGCTTGGTGATTCTGATCCTGATATTGGTTCTTAATGCTCTCCACTAGTTCCTCATCATTCTTCCTTGTTGTTGTTCTCTCTTTCTCTTGTCCTCCCTTCTACACTCACTCTACCCTCCTATTTATAATGGTGAAGAAATCATATTCCTATTTGTACAAGAATTTCCTAGTTGAAACAATTTCCTTTTCCCATAAGGATTCCTAATCAAAACTACCTTCACTTCTTTTATCCTATTTGGACACTGACTCATCAGTTTTCCCCATGAAAGTAGGATAACTTATCTTCTGGAGCATATCCCGCCATATTCCCGGTCTTCATGAGGTCGGTCACGATGGTCTTTTTTTTTATGATTTTGACCAAGGAGGGAATTTACCCTTTTACCCTTGCCGTGCTGCTTAAATATCATAGTGCTCAAAAAACACCATCAACATATACCATAATACATCTATCTATATCCCAGTCTGCACCTATCCTGTTAAAACCAAAGCTTTGGTAATAAACTCATGTTTCTTAATTTTTTGTTTTACTAACCAAGAAAACTGACATCTCACAGTACCCTTAAGAAATGAAACAAATTTACCAACTACCAATAATGACATAACGTCAAGTTGCAATCTCATAAGAACCCGAACGACTGGAATATTTAGACACGGGGATGGGAAAATAATTTTGGTAGCATAGTGGCTATTTGCAACAGCCAATGGTAAGACTTATTGGTTATGATTTTATTTTGTAATATTAAATTTCAAGAATTAATACAAATAATGAAGGTAAAAATACATGCAATAATTTTGATAAATTAGTAAAGGTAATTTACGCTTTTCATCAAACTGTTCTAACCCAACAGCACATTGAGACCATATGAGCTTTAGCATGTCCTATATGTATGCTTGTGTGCGCCATTTTATTGGGTTTAGAAATAAAGTGTATTCAGTTCAGTAATTTAGCATATCTAGATTTGCTTGAAAAGGATCAAAATCTACTACATCTTCATGCACCCCTGTTTTCATTAGAATAACCATAAGCTTCATAACACTCAACATACAATCAGCATCCACATGGAGAAAGTGTCAAAGAACAAGCCTTCCAACATAATATGAAAATAATAGTTCCATCCTAAGCAAATATAACACATGCAAACTGATAAGAACAATGAATGAAACAAATTGGAAAATAGATTCACGATTTGAATATTTGAAAAGATCAAGCCAAACAGATTGTTCTAAGCATTTTTAGCAGCTTAGGTGCTCCTCATTCACAAATCTTTCACAATAACTGAATGATTCCTCCTAGCTATCATCATGAGGTATATAACCGTATGTACCCCCTCACAAGGGAAATGTCAAAGTGCTAACTAATGACCGAATGACAAGTGGCCAAAACAACAATATTGCCCTGAGACAAATAAAACAAAATAAAGAAAAACATTTGCTAATTAATCTGCTGATGTGGCCTCCCATGTGTCACTGCTCAGTATGATGCTTTCCCTTTCTCTGGTATACTCGAGTCAGCCTTGGTTTATCAATACTCCCCCCTAAAGTTCGAACCTTGTCCTCAAGGTTAAATGAAGGAAAATGAGTCTCAATGTTATCAGCCAATTCCCAGGAGTTGTCACACTCAGGAAGGTTTTTCCACTGGATTAACACTTCATACTTGCCATTAAGTAACTTCCGAACATTCTTCACTGCTTCTGGTGTCACTCGTAACTCGAGTTCTTCGGTAAGAGAGACTGGTAAGGGCTGACTTGCAATGTTAGGGGAATTGGATACTTTCAATTGGGAAACATGGAAGACAGGATGTATGGTGGCCCCTTCAGGTAACTCCAATTTGTAGGCGACTGCACCAATTTTCTGCAGGATTGTATACGGCCCATAGTAACGTGGACTAAGTTTTTGATTTGGTCTTTTGGCTAAGGATTTGAACTTGTATGGTTGCAATTTCAGGAATACTCTATCCCCACACTGGAAAGACATGTCCCTCCTTTTCATATTAGCCCTTTGCTTCATTCGGTTCTGAGCTACAAGTAGATTTCCCTTCAATTCTTCCAATATGATGTTGCGGTCCCTCAGCAGCAAATTAACCTCTTCCACAAGTGAAATATCCTCGCTGAAACGCAATAGCACTGGAGGTTTTCGCCCATACAATGCCTCAAACGGGGTCATCCCCAGTGACCCTTGGAACGTGGTGTTATACCAAAATTCAGCCCAATGTAACCATCTAATCCACTGCTTCGGTTGTCCACTCACAAAACAACGTAGATAATCTTCTAAACATCGGTTCACCACCTCAGTTTGCCCGTCTGTCTGGGGGTGATATGCTGTACTCATTTTCAAAGAAGTCCCTGCTAATTTGAACAACTCTCCCCAGAATTGGCTCACAAAGACCCTGTCTCTATCTGAAACAATGGTTCGAGGGAACCCATGAAGTCTAACTACCTCCTCAACAAAAATTGCCGCCACCTCCCTTGCTGTGTATGGATGCCCCAGCTTAATGAAGTGACTGTACTTAGTGAGTCTATCAACTACCACCATAATTGTATCAAAGTGCTGAATGCGTGGCAACCCAGTGATAAAATCCATTGTTATATCATTCCAAGATAAGCTGGGAATAGGCAAGGGTTGTAACAAGCCTTGAGGGCTCAAGGTGGAATATTTGTGACGCTGACAGACCTCACATTGAGCGACATATCTCCTCACATCAGATCGCATTCCCTCCCAATATAAGATGGCAGCCACCCTTTTGAATGTTCTAAGTGACCCGGAATGACCCCCTTGGGGAGTGGCATGAAATTCCTTGAGTAACTCCGGAATTCTTGGGGAGTTTTTTGGAATGACTAACCTTCCCTGATACATCAAACAACCACCTTGGAGAGAATATGGGGGATGAGCATTTGAATCCAACAAGAGGCTTTGCACTACTGCACATAATTTCTTATCGCTGCTTATCTCCTCTTGGAGGTCTACTAAGGCAGGACATGAAGCAATTGATAAGGCTGTAAATAGTACATGCATTTTACTTTCCATCAAGTTCCATTGATTTATTTCAATTCGCGACAGAGCATCGGCCGCCTTGTTCTCTAATCCCGGTTTATACTGTATGTCAAAATCGTAACCCATCAATTTAATCACCCATTTTTTGTGATCTTCTCCAATGACCCTCTGATCTAATAGGTGCTTCAAACTGCTTTGGTCTGTTCTCATCATGAACTTTCGGCCCAGCAAATAAGGTCTCCATTTTTGAATAGCCAACACGATAGCCATAAGTTCTCTTTCATACATAGAAGAAGCTTGCGCTCGTGCCGAGAGCGTGTGGCTCCAGAAAGCTATTGGATGACCATCCTGCATAAGGACAGCTCCTAACCCAACACCAGATGCATCGGTTTCCACTGTAAAAGTTTTGGAAAAATCTGGCAAGGCAAGGACTGGTAAACTGATCATTGCTTGCTTCAAGGCCTCAAATGCAACTTGAGCTTCCGGGGTCCATTTAAAGGCATTCTTCTTCAATAGCTGAGTCAATGGTGCGGCTATGGTCCCATACCCCTTCACAAATCTCCGATAGTACCCCGTCAGACCTAGAAAGCCTCTCAAGGCTTTAGTGTTGGCGGGCACAGGCCAATTCTTCATGCTATTCAATTTATCAGGTTCAGCCTCCACCTCTGCTGATGATATTACATGGCCCAAATATTCTATTTGCTGCTGAGCAAATCCACACTTTTTGCTATTTACCACAAGTCGATGCTGTTGCAGGATCTGAAATGTCGTCTTCAAATGCAAAAGATGGGTCCCAAAGTCTTCACTGTATATTAAAATGTCATCGAAAAATACCAGGATGAATTTCCTCAAATATGGCCTGAAAATCTCGTTCATGAGAGCTTGAAAAGTAGATGGGGCATTAGTCAAGCAAAAGGGCATTACCAGGAATTCATAGTGTCCCTCATGAGTTCGAAATGCTGTCTTTTCGGTGTCTTCTCTTCTAACACGGATCTGGTGATAACCCGATTTTAAATCCAATTTAAAAAATATCACGGCCCCCTTTAATTCATCCAACAATTCGTCGATCACGGGAATAGGAAATTTGTCGGGGATGGTCAGCCTATTCAAAGCCCTGTAATCCACACACATCCTCCATCCTTTTTTTTACTAACAATACTGGGCTAGAGTAGGGACTGGTACTCCTTTTAATGATCCATGCCTCCAACATATCCTCAACTATACCCTCAATCTCAGCCTTTTGGTAATGCGGGTATCTATAGGGTCTGATATTTGGTGGAAGGGCACCCTCCTTCAACCTAATACAATGGTCTTGCTCTCTGGAAATTGGCAATCCTTTCTGGGTTTCAAACACTGGGCATACTCCAGCAATACAGTTTGCAACTCAACATTTTCTATTGACGACACCCCTGTCTGGTCTGGAATAATAGCACAAGCTCCAAATTCTACCAGAAAACCCCTATCTCCTCCCTCAATTTCCTTCATCAGGCTCTTCAATGACACTACACTTCTGGACAATGAAGGATCCCCTTGTAGATTTATTACTCGATTCCCACTAACAAATCTCATTGTGAGAGCCTTATAATTTGTATAAAATTCTCCCAAGGTACAAAGCCACGCCACTCCCAATACCAAGTCCGATGTTCCTACTTCAAATGAATGAAAATTCTGACACAATTGAAACCATTGCACTATAAGTTGCACATCTCTACACAACCCCTTACCCTTCAAACATAATCCATTCCCCATCTGCACCCCAAAACCGCGTGAATTGTCAATAGGTAGCCTCTGTTTTTTTACTATCCTTGGTGCTATGAAATTATCAGAGGCCCCACTATCTATGAGTACAATAACATTTTCTCCCATAATCTCCCATTTTATCTTAAACAAATCATGCCCTGAGGAAAACCCTAGAATTGTTTTGAGGGACAACTCTAGAGTCTCACCTTTTTCTTCATCGCCGCCAACCATTGGACAACTCTGCTTCCCTTGTCCTTCGTCGAGATCTCCCAACTCTTCATCAATCTCATCAGATACGATTAATGTGTGGAATTGTCGATTCTTGCACACGTGTCCATAGTGGAACTTTTCGTCACAGTAGAAGCAGAGACCTTGCTCTCGCCGCCTTTGTAGCTCACGATCTGACATGCGTTTGGCGTATTCTCGTCGGGGCTGTGCGCTGGGTTCACGATTGTGGCGTATCATTACTGTTTTTGTAGCTTCAGGTCTGAAGGGATCACTCTTAGGGTAATCAGAACCCCTTCCAGCAAACTTATTCCCTTCATTAACCCGACCCGTATTTGAGTCCCCAAACCCACGTGTTAGGCCCACTAACACCCTTGTCTTACTTCTCAAATCGTAAGCCCGTTCCAAAGCCAAATTCTTATCCTCTATCCTTTGGGCCAGCTCCATTATTTCCCTTATTTTGGTGGGTTGGTTCAACCTGACCTCAGCCTTTATCTCTTCCTTCAGCCCATTTGTAAAAGCCCCTGCTAACATGTCTTCTCCGATGCCGACTAATGGAGCTGCAATTAATTCAAATCTTTCCCGATAATCTGCCACAGATCCATTTTGCCTCAAAGCCACCAAACTTTCATAACCATTTCCTTCTTGTGAGTCTCGGAATCGCCGGAGGAGCTGAGTTTTAAAGTCGCACCAGTTGGTTATCGGAGCTATCGTTTGATTCCAATGATACCAACTCAAAGCTTTGCCATCCATACATACCACTGCAGCCGGGATCTGTTCTTCTTCTACAACTTGGTTTACCAGAAAATACCTCTCCACCCTTAATAACCAATTATAAGGATCAGTCCCCATAAAAATTGGGAGTCCCAACTTACGCCATTTTGGTTCATATTTATCAAACGGCCCTTCTCCAGGTTTGTTTTGATTGTTTTGACTAGATTCCTCAGTGGTTTTCTCACCGGATGACTCCCCACTCGCTTTCTCCTTCCCCTTCTCCTTGTTTAACAGTAAGTCTAATACCTTGTCCATGCTAGCTCTCATTTCGCTCATCTCCGACTCCACGTTACCCATCTTCTCTTTCAATCCTGTCATGTCTTTTTCCACACTTTCAATTCTGTTATCCATTTTTCGTACCATACCAGAATCGAGACGCTCTGATACCAAAATGATAAGAACAATGAATGAAACAAATTGGAAAATAGATTCACGATTTGAATATTTGAAAAGATCAAGCCAAACAGATTGTTCTAAGCATTTTTAGCAGCTTAGGTGCTCCTCATTCACAAATCTTTCACAATAACTGAATGATTCCTCCTAGCTATCATCATGAGGTATATAACCGTATGTAACCCCTCACAAGGGAAATGTCAAAGTGCTAACTAATGACCGAATGACAAGTGGCCAAAACAACAATATTGCCCTGAGACAAATAAAACAAAATAAAGAAAAACATTTGCTAATTAATCTGCTGATGTGGCCTCCCATGTGTCACTGCTCAGTATGCTGCTTTCCCTTTATCTGGTATACTCGAGTCAGCCTTGGTTTATCACAAACAAACACATAATACAAAACAAAAGGCAAAAAGATGGTAGATGATTTCTAATCCAAACCATAAGCAAGCAAGACTGCAAATACCTACCATTTTGATGCATGCTGATAAGCCTAGCCAATGAGTGGCGACATGTGGGATCCTTCTTCAATATGTCCTCAAAACAGGTTGAAAGCATGCCATAGTTGTTACAATCAAAAAAAATCCAAAAGAATGCCCTTCAATCTGCACATAGTATGCACAACTTAAAATACCCGGACATGGAATCACAAGAAATATGACAAAGCAGAGATTGCAACATAACTGTAGTCTGTAGCAACAAGATTGCCCATCTTTTGAAATAAACAGTGATCTTAATAGAAAAGAAAAAGTTGGATGATAATATATCTTAGGTAGTATTCAAAAACTAAGGTCAAAGTTTTGTAGTATAAAATGAAATTAACATCGTTATAGGGAAATTAGAGGCAAATTATGGATATTTTTACAGCAAAAATTGTAGACAAATGACTTGATTATGAAATGATGTGGCTATTATAATCAGGAAAAAGTGCAACGTAGCCATTGCAGATAGGAGAGATTCAACTATTGTTAGCAATTGTGAAGCTTTTATTATATTTTTCTATATAATATTCCACTGTTCTAAAACGCGCCGCCTAGGCAGTGCATTTAGGCTCAGCGGACTATAGCTGCCGCGCCTGGCCCCAAATCAATGGGGAGGGTGCTCGCTGGAATGGGCGGCATTTTCTGCCCATTCTGGCATATTTTGACCGCAAAAATCGTCAGTAACGGCTATTGACCGACTCAGAATTCGAAATTGAAGCTGATTTCTGGTCGAATTTACACCCTATTCCTAACTCTAACCTTAATTTACATAACTAACTCTCTAATTCATCAATTTAAAAAATCCCAAATTTTTAAAAAAAAAACTCTAATTTCTACAATTTTTGTTAGTTTCTCATCAAATTGACTCTCTATAAACCTTACACATTGCTCAAACAACATTTCTCTGTGATTAATTTGTCAAAATCATACCAAATCTTAAACCTAATTATGGAAATTCTCTATTTCCGATTAATTTCCTAGGACCCGTGTAGGTGTCCTAGGCGCTGGGTCGCCGCCCGACTAGTAACGCGTTTTAGAACACTGTAATATTCCATAGCATCCTATTTGTTACAGCCCTTTATTACTCAATACTGTTAATTTTCTTTCTATATAATAGAGAACCGTTTTATGAAATACAACTAAAAAGTGAATATTATATAGTGAAACGTATTTTCTTCTTAAATAGCATATATAATTTTAGCTTTGCATTAGTTTCACACAATTTGTAAACAAAATTCCATGGAATTTTCGTTTGTCAAAACTATATATAACCTTTCAGTTTCCTACTTCCTGGGAAAAAGATAAGAAAAATAGGAAAATCGTATACCTAACAGGGATTTCTGTCAGTGAATTACTACCAAACTTTTCAAGCACTTTCAGGGCCTCATCAACACGACCTCCAATCAGCAACAACTGCCACAAAATCGAATGAGAATATGTCCAAAAAAAGAGAGGAGAAAATAGAATATTTATTTTTTAGTAATTTTGTTTTAAATGCAATTTACAGCATGTAATATTCAAACCTAACTTTATGACTCGGGACAGTTGATTCTGGCCTTCTATCAAATGTAGAAACGTAAATAAGGCCTCCTAAAATAACAGTCTGCGTGAGGTTTTACCATGATATGTGAATGTGATGTTTCTAAAAAAGTATCCATTTTTGCAGATTGTAGCATTGGACAGTTTAACAGAATCAACATCTTACTAGCAGCAGCAGCATTCGAGTTTATACCAGTATTGTTCCAACAATGACAGAACTAGCCATTCACTAATATAATACAGGTGAGTCCTGACTAAAAATTGATACTGCATGCATGTCATATTTTGGATATTGCGTGATCAATAATATTGACAGTGTTGTTAAAGACGCAAGGCGCACTAAGAAGCAAGGGGGCCTAGGCCTAGGAGCACGCCTCGAGGTGCAAGGCAAGCGCCTAATGAAGGTGAGACGTAAATTACAAAAAATAAAAAATAAATAAGTATTCAGTCAACTAAAACGAAGAGAAACCATTGGAAATATATATGTACATATTTATATATATATAAACACAATTATAATAATACAAATAATGAAAATATAAATTAAAGTGTTGTCGAAATTTGAAGCCTACCCCAAAACTTATCTTAATTCATTAAAGAAATATTATACAACTTGATTTCGAGTTGGGTGGCTCAATTTGGATAGGGTTTTCTCACACATTTTTATGAGGCGCGTTTAGGCACATCTTATTGTTGGACAATTATGACCCATAGCGTCACTATTTGTACAGATCACGGTGTTGTTGTACAAATTAACTATGTGACAAATGAAATTGCACTATTATCATTTGTGATTAGATCACCTAGATATATAAATGATAGGAGGTCCCTGTGATTTGTTCCTGGATTGAGAATGATATGAGACAGTATCAATCCACGAAGGATAAATCATTAAATATCCCTAGTCAGAGTATTATCGAGATTGGACATCGATAAATACGTAAAAGACTAGTATTACACTTGTGCGCGTTGTGAGGGCACAACGACATAGTTCTCGTATATTTGGGTATAGGATACTCATGCAAGTGTAATAGGAGGTTGTGTTTTACCGATGGTACGGGAAACAGCTTCGCTCTGGAAAAGACCCCATCGGAATTCCATTGGTAGTATGACTATGTGTCTATGGAAGTCCGAAATCAGGGTAGGTGTATTTGGTCTTAACATGAGACTTGCACCGCTAATGCATACGACAATCAATATACTTTGGTTGAGGTCGTCCAGGGCTTTAACCGGTTTCTGTGTACGCCAATTCTGGGTATATCGAGAATCGTAGTGTGTTGGGTGTGATGTCAAGATGGAAGTGTCACTCCAGTCATATGGAGTTGATGATCACGCAGGGATACAGAACTAGCTCTCTATATAAGGTTGCAACCGTCGGGATAATATGACTTGGTCATGATTATCCGATTTTAAAGAGACCAGTTGCTTGTAATCCGATATATGCTTCGTACGGGGCAGACACTATACCAGCCCCAGGCCTCGCATGTGATCATCTGATACTGGACAGAAATACGCAATACTACATATACTACGCCCGATATAGATCCTTTATTCCTGTAAGGATATTTCCGGAGAATTGGGGAGGCATGGCGCTTTGCTAGAGGCCAACCTTGTATTGTAAATCGGTATAAACGTAGTACGAGGTACTTACGTGTTCGGATAGTCCGACGACCGAATTTACTGCCAACATATCCGGGGATCTCATGGGTCGCTTCCCAAAGATTCACCGATGACGTATGACTCGCACTTTTAATTAATCTGGGATTAATTAGATGAGAGAGAAAATTAATCTAGGATTAATTGCGGAGATATTTTATATGGGTTAAAATATCAATTAAAGAGAGAACGATTAATTTGGAATTAATCGATAAATTAATATATTCGATATATTAAACGAAATTGGATTTCGACGCGGAATTAAAATTAGATTTTAATTCGGGCAAACGAGTTAATTTAGAATTAATTCGTTAGCGACATGAATAGTGATTTCGCTAGGCGTAATCATTTAATTACGACGCAACGGAAAATTCGTTAATTTGGAATTAGCGAATCCGAGCCCGGGATTATTTGCGAGCACATTCGCATTTCGAATTCGAGTGCGGCACGTCAAATCAAGCGTCAAATCGCTAGTCGCTTCAAGCGTCAAATCACTTGTCACTTTGAGTGATGTGACTTGATTGATTGATGTGACTTGATTGATGTGATGAGTGATGTGTGTGGTTGGCAATTAAAGCCAAATGTGTTGGAAATGAACTTGAATTTCATTTCAAGTGTATTAGATACACTTTTGGTATTCACCAAAAACGCATATCACATTTTCCCTCCTCTCTCTCTTCTTCTTCTTCCTCTCTCTCACGCCATTTCTGGTTTTGCTGGGCAGTGACCGAAAATGGAGGGAAGCAGTGCGTTTTTGTGGCAAGAACAAGAGTGCTAGCACACTCCGGGATCATGCGAAGGTGATAAGGAAGTCCACTCATGAGCCGGGAATCGCCACGACGAAGCTTGGAGCTTGTTTTTTATGATGAAAACCGAAACCAGTGAGGACAGTGGACTGCACTGCCAACACCAAACCTGTGAGCAGAATTTCAGTTTTCGTTGCCTCTCCGCGTCGCTCAACCGCTCGATGTAAGTATTTCGCAACTTCCGTCGTTGTATTCACACGATTCATGCTTGTTTAATTCGATCTTGGAGACCTAGAATCACTAACAATGGTATCTTGAGCTAGTTGAAGCATGAAAAATGTTAGGGTTTAAAATTTGGGTAAACTTGATTTTGAGCATGATTAATGAAATTGGATTGATTAGTATGCTTAAATGTGTTTGAATTAAGGATTTATTGGATCAATTTGTTGAAATTATGTTTGGAACATTTTTCCCCAAATTTCTTACCTTGGCCGAAAATGTGATGCCCTAAATGTCTTGGGATTTTTGATTTTTGATTCATTGGAAGTATTGGAAATCATTCAGGAATATGATTTCGATTGTGGAATTAATTGGATTGAATTCGAATCGGACGTAAAATCCCCAAATTGTCGAGTATGTTACAAAGCATGAAATTGGGTAAAATGAATTTGAGCATGCAATTATGAAATTGGATGATTAAGCATGCTTGAATGTGTTTTAATTGATGATTGATTGGATCAATTTGATTAAAAATTGTTTGGAACAAATTTGCCCAATTTTTGGTGTTGGCCGAATGGTGCCCTAAATTTGAAGTCTTGGAAATTTGATTTTTGATTCATTAGATGAGAGTTAGAATCATGTTGGGTGTATTGATGTAATGTTTAATTGGATTCAATTGGATTGGATTTGCAATTTGACAAATAAACCCTATTGCCGAGACACAAAGTGAGCATGTAAATGGGTTTGATTTATGTTAAATTGTGTTGGACATAATTTAATAATGATGAGCCATGATTAATGAGCCTAATTTGTGTTTTGGAAATAATGACTTGGGTGATTAATTATGTTAATGCACTTTGATTAATTAAATTGTAAAATTGGATTTTAGTAATTTAGTTAATTGAGCCTTAAATTGGATTTGGGCTTGTTGTGTTGTAATTGGGCTTAATGGGCTTTGTTGTACAAAGTTGGGTTAAGGCAAATTGGATTGGATCCAATTGGGCCCAAAACCGCATCCATAAAGTCCAAATGCGACAAATGGACCTTTAAGGTTTAATTGAGCCTAATGGGCCAAGATTGATTTCTAGGCTTATGGGGTAACTCCCGGATTGGATTTTGGTTATTCGGTTTGACCCGAGTTGACTAAAAGTCCACGCCTCAATAAATTAATTAAAAGCCCATTGGACTTTAATTAAATTGACGTTGGACGTTAATCGGGCTTTGAGACCCGTAACGATTAAATTTGGAATTTAAGTCGTAAAAGTTCATTAATAAAGTGTAATATTTAATTTGGAATTAAATAGCGAATTAGAATTAAATACAAATTGAATTGGATTTAATTATGTAGTTTAATTTAATTCGAGAATTCGTACTTTGAGTACTTATTCGCAAAAACGAGTTTGACTCGAACAAAATCAAATCGTTGTTTGAACATTGGATGATCACTAATTATCAGATTAATTAATTGGATTAGATTGATTGATAACATGCTTGTGTGAATACATGGTTGCGATGCATGAATAATGTATATCGGATGGATATTAGATAGGTGGGGCAATTTTAGAAATTGTTGTAATAAATTTGATTTATTAATTGGACCTGCGTGTCCAGCCTTATCACCCCTTGTTCTTTGTATTCTCTTCTCACCTATTCCCCTCAATGTAAATGAGGTTTCTTTAGAAGTGTAGTGTAACGGGTAGAAGTAATACATGTGCTAGCTGGAGAGAGAAAGTGAGAGATTTGATCTAGGATCAATGTGTAAAGTATCCATCCGCATATCATTATTATTTTTCATATGCGCTTTATTATGTGTTTAGAATGCATGTTTAAGGGTGTATGATGATGAGACCTTAACAAAGATAATAATTGGTTGCCAATTTGCACGCGAAAACCCTCAAATAATATTAAGCGTCTTTCCTTCCATTGAGTGATTCTCACTCAAGATCTAAGACGGCATTGGTTTGTTGGCCAAAGTCAAGGCCTTTGTCTGTCGAAGATGTGTTTGAATCACGAAGGCTTTGTTCCATATCAGTGTCTTGTCCAAGTTGTGGTTTGTTGGCCAAAGTCAAGACCACTTCTTGTCCATCAACATTGATTACGAAGTTTTCCATGGTCAATGGGTCGCGCTTGACTGGGATCACTAAGTTTGTTGTGTCAAAGTCAAGGCTTAGTTGATTTAGAGGAAAAAGGTTAGGTAATACATTGGATGTATTGGCATATATATGATATATGTTTAGGACTTGGATGTCCGCCTACTGGATCTAGGAATTGGATTGGATCCAATTGATCTTAGAGATCTACCTAGTTAATTATCATACAATTTGTTGGCCAAAGTCAAGATTGTGTGATATTTAACGGGATCCTAGCCCGCTAGGAAACACGGTTTCCCGAGTACTCGACAAAGGGTTAGAGGCTCGCCGAAAAATAGTGGGAGGCAAGAATTGAATTGGCAATATTCGTTCAATTACTCGCCATACGCGCTAAAAAAAAATATCATTCGTCATATAAATTAAATGTTAGTTGGACTATTATTTAAATTGTTGTTTTAATAAACAGTTGGACTGTATTATAGTTGATTATATAATTGGATTATAGTAATCAATATATTTGAATTAATTAATTTCAATTAATAGTTGATTTTATAGTTGGACTATAGTAATCAATATAATTGAGGTTAATTGATTTAAATTATATTTGATTGTATTGTTGGACTATAATAATCATTATAATATATAGTACCACAAATCGTTGATTAAATAGTTGGACTATTAGAATCAAGATAAAATTGAAAGATTGACATTTAAAACATAATCCTAGGGAAAATGTATTTAAATAGTTTAATTTTCAATTGGGAATAAAATTTTAGGATGGTCCTGGAAACTAATAATTTATTTTATTTGATAAAATAATATATTAAGCCTAAGCCCGGAGTTAGGCAAATAGTAGTGCATAATCTTTGGAAGATTTATGTAATGATAACTTTAGTGCTTAATCCATTAAAATTGCAATAGTAAACTCTTGGAGAGTTAATGACTATTCTCAAGGATACAAAGTCAAAGTTTGCAATATGGCATGTAGCGCAAAGCGCACTTTACTTCGATATTCTAGAAGACCAAGGCTTGGCCAAAGGCTTCTAGAATGTTGAAAAATGGCAAAGGCGAAATCATTATAATCTTCTGGGAAGATAAAGGACATATCCCAAAATGTCTGCCTAAATGTGGCAAACGGGATCGCGGAAGCGTGACTGCCGTTTGGACAAAGCAGACATGAAGGAATTGAAGACGAGCAAAGCTTTGACTTCAAATATGTTTGTCAAGATTGTGTTCACTACTAGTATTGAAATTAAATTTTAAATTCTTAGTGTGGTACATAAATATATATTGATGTTCAGAATCTGCTATGAGCAAGATTTGGAAACTAATGTGACTAGTTTGACTAGATACATTATCTCTATATCAGTGTTTAACCCGCTGCGGGTGAACCTTTATATTCTAGAACACTAAAGTGTTTTATTATATAAAGATGATATTGAGATAAACACATTAGATGTGAATAACAGTATTTATATTTAGAATATAAATAAATTCTCAAACGTATATAATGACAAACAAATAGCTCAAACTGATTTGATCAGAAGAACCAATTGTGGCATTGTTGTCTGGGACACAATTAAACAAGAATCGTATATCCGTACTTTTGAAGAGCGGGTACCTGGACTGATTTGATTCCAATCAAATAAAGTCTACGAATCTAGTTTATTGGGCAAAGTGCCTAAAACACTATTTACTTGGTAAAAGTGTAAAATGCCACCGACCTGTTAGCCCTAGTTCATAGTGAAGCAAGTGGGCCCATGTCTAGCTAGGCTAGATGTGGATATGAATATTTCGTGAACTTTACGGATGTGGCATCGCGTTATGGTTATGTGTTTCTTTTGAAGAACACAAATCGGAAACTTTTAAAGTTTCGACACGAAGTAGACAAATAGATCGGCTATAGTATTATACCGTCACGGTAAGACCGTAATGGAAAATACTTAAGCAATAAGTTTCTAATATACTTGAAAGAGTATATTATTCTTTCAAATGAGGACTCCTCTCGGAACACGTCAAAGTGACGGTGTGTCCGAACCGGATTAACCGAATTGTGTTAGACATGATAAGGTTAATCATGAGTCGCTCTGAGCTACCATTTCCTACAACGGATAAGCATTAACAGTGCAGAACTTATTTAGAATAAGGTTCCATAAAAAATCTGTTTGACAGATTTCGTGCCAATTGTAGGTTACCCTAGGGATACCAAAGTATTTTACTTATACAACTCACTTGAGAACAATTAGATTGTTGCTCACCATGCGGTTTTCCTGTGAGGAATACCGATATGCAGTGGTAAGTGGGAGGATAGTATAACTCGATGAAAATCGGAGTGATACTATTCCAGGCACCGATTCCTAATGGAACATAAATAGTTCATCAAGGATGAAACTATACCATTAATCTTCGTATACACAAGAACCACGTATGTCGGAGAGAGTCAGAAAACAACATGGGGTGTGGGTTTCTGATCTCACCTCATAAAGATGTTAATCTTTTGGTAATTCTCTAGGAGTCATCTTTAACCTTGAATGCTATTAATAAATTCTACAGCAATAGTCCCTCGGACTCGGAAAGTAATAACGAAAATGGCTAACCCAATAGCAGATTCCGCAGCTGCCACCGTTGGAACCAATGAAGCAATTCTCGCAGATTATCGCATTCGATTCAAGGAGATGAAGACGACCACTGAGAAGTGGATTCAAACTACGGATACGCAGCCCTACTAAGAGAAGGGGCGGAGACCTGCTACTTTTTTAACAGCACACAAGCTATATCTTCACGTCCATGAGAACCAACGACAAAGGTGAAAAACAATGCATCCGGGGATCCCGTCATGTTTGAAGCTCTGAAATTACCTTTTGCCTCTCTCGATTCCTTCTCTGAAACTAGGGGCTGGTCCATCGGAACCCAGAGGGGACCCCGCTCATGCCCCCGTAGAGTCCCCCCCATTGTTATCTCTTTCAGAACAAGAATATCTACAACAATTTTTCTTGGAGGAGGGCGCTGCTGTTGAAAAACAACAACAGCCGGAGGTTCAGGAGGCGCTACCGCAGGCGCCAGTACCGGCTGGGGGCCATCCGCTAAACCCAGCCGCAGTCTAAATAGAAGGGGTTTGGCTCCAGGCTCCAACTCGGTCTTGTGGTAGACTGCCCTCCTAGGAGGCACTTGGCAACTCACTCGTGGGGCATGATATCCCAAAATTCCTCAAGTATTTGCTGCACTTCCTGGGAAAGAAATCGTCTTCTGAATGAGATCCGAGCTAACCAAAGCAATCGAAAGGCTTTCCATCTTTTTTTTTGCAGGCTAACGGGCCTTTCGTCGTTCCTGAACCGGCAAGGGAAGCTACTGGCAACCCATCTCCTTCCCATTGACTTGTTAAGACTTACTAAAGGAAGGCGATCCGCATCTCCGAATTTCTCTGTGTTAATCTTTTGAGGTATACCAACTGACTACATATGAGGAAGTGATACAAGGTATCGACTCCCTAATTATGACAAAGTGTCATGAGTCCGAAATGAATCCATGTATATCAACAAGTTTGGATACTAGTTGATGTACCGCAAGGCATTGTGCCTATTGGTACTATAAGTCTTCAAGGAAGACGTACATGGATGGCAACATCCCTAGTCAGAGCTAGGCTTGTAGCGAAAAGGTAGAGTTATCAACATTGTGTTGATTACTACGAAACCTTTTAACTATTGCCAGGGTAAATCCATTTGGATAGTGCTTGCTGACGCTGCATGTTTCATTCATGAAATATGGCAGCAGAACGGCAAAACCACTTTCCTTAACGGAAACCTTTTGGAGGATGTCTTCAACATCCTGTCGGTTTTGTCGTACCATAACAAGCAAACAAGGTTTGCAGGTTATTCGATCCATGTATGGATTGAAGCAAGCATTAGGTTCTTGGAATTATCGTTTTGATGTAATCATAATAGTTTATGATTTAATTCAAAACGAAATGATTCTTGTGTATATAAGGAAGTTAGTGGGAGCGCGCTGACAGTGAATGTCCTGAATAATAATGATAATATGTCATTTCTTGGAAATGACATTCCCATAAAATAATCGGTGAAAGCTTGGCTTTCCTGAAAACCACTAAAGTCGCAAACGGTACTATATAGATTGTATAACGGAACAGTGAGATACTGTTAACGAATAAACAACAAATGCGGGTTATTGTTGCAGCTGAGGCGGCAATAGAAGCCATTTGGGTCGATAATAAATCTAATTAGATTAGATATAGTTCTCTTAGCAGCTGAGCTAGGCATCAGCACATGCTAAAGAATTAATGGTCTCATCAACGATCCAAATATATACTTCGATATTCATCTGATTCGTTCGGATTATACATCGTGGCGATGTGATGATCGTATAAATCGCATCAGACGATAATCATGCAAACCCGCTGACGAAAACCTTTTCTTAGCAATTTGAGCCAACCGTACATAGTTCGGGTGTCAAGCACGCGAGTGACTGGCTACAGGCCAAGTGAGAGATTGTTGGACAATTATGACCCATAGCGTCACTATTTGTACAGATCACGGTGTTGTTGTACAAATTAACTATGTGACAAAGGAAATTGCACTCTTATCATTTGTGATTAGATCACCTAGATATATAAATGACAGGAGGTTCCTGTGATTTGTTCCTGGATTGAGAATGATATGTGTGAGAATTTGTGAAGGAAAAATTGTATATTAAAATTTGCTTGATTTAGAACTTACAATGAGAGGCCTTTATATAGGCATTATACAACTACCATATTAAATACACAACTACCATATTAACTACCATATTAAATACAAAACACCACAACTACCAACTACACACTACATAACTAATTCCAACACCTAACTAATTCCAACACTCCCCCTCAAGCTGGAGCATACATGTTATATGCACCAAGCTTGTTACAGATGAAATCAATACGAGGACCGCGAAGAGACTTAGTAAGGACATCTGCTAATTGACCGTCTGAGTTGACAAAGCTAGTAGCAATATATCCTGACAAAATTTTCTCTCTGATAAAGTGACAATCCACTTCTATATGTTTGGTCCTCTCATGAAACACAGGATTGGAGGCGATATGTAATGCTGCCTGGTTGTCACAGATTAGTTTCATTGTGCTCCTCCTCCAAACTTTAATTCTTGCAGTAACTGTTTCAACCATATCAGCTCACATGTTGCTAAGGCCATAACTCGATATTCTGCCTCTGCACTAGACCTGGCAACAACAACTTGCTTCTTACTCTTCCAGGATATGAGATTACCTCCAATCAAAACACAATAACCTGTAGTAGAGCATCTATCGGACGGAGAACCCGCCCAATCTGCATCAGAATAACCAATAACCTGAGTATGTCCCTTGTCTTCATATAGTAGACCTTGGTCTGGTGCTCTTTTAACATATCTAAGAATGCGTATAACAGCATCCCAATGACTCTGGCAATGGGTTTGTAGAAACTGACTAACCACACTTACAGCAAAAGAAATATACGGTCGTGTGATGGTAAGATAGTTTAGCTTCCCAACTAATCTCATGTATTGTCCAGGATCATCCAGTGGTTCTCTGATTAGCTTCCTATACTCTTCGGGATTCTCCAACGGCTCCCCCTCTTTTGGTAGGAGTTTAATATTGGGATCCATAGGTGTGTCCACTGGTCTGCAATCTAACATACCAGTCTCCTGAAGAATATCCAATGCATACTTCCTCTGGGAAATAGCTACCCCAGAGTTAGATTGTGCCACCTCTATGCCAAGAAAGTACTTGAGTCGTCCCAAATCCTTAGTCTGAAAATGATTAAATATGTGTGTTTTTAGCTCCTGAATACCCTCTTGATCACTTCCAGTGATGACGATATCATCCACATAAACTACTAAGTAGATACATTTGCCATTGGAATGGCGGTAGAAAACAGAGTGATCAGCTTCACTACAAGTCATACCAAAATCTGTAATTACAGCACTGAACCTCCCAAACCAAGCACGATGAGACTGTTTTAAACCATAAAGAGAACGGCGAAGCCGACATACCAAACCATACTCCCCCTGAGCAACAAAACCAGGTGGTTGCTCCATATAGACTTCCTCCTGAAGATCATCATGAAGAAAGGCATTCTTGATGTCTAACTTATAAAGGGGCCAATGACGCATAGCCGCAATGGAGAGAAACAATCGGACAGAGGCAATTTTGGCCACAGGAGAAAAAGTGTCACCATAGTCCAGACCAAATATCTATGTATAGCCCTTGGCAACCAGACGAGCCTTAAGACGATCAATGTTCCCATCAGGACCAACCTTCACTGTATAAACCCACCGACACAGCCAACTACAGATTTGTCGGACGGTAATGGAATCAAATCCCATGTGCCACTAGAGTGTAGGGCGTCCATTTCATCAATCATTGCCTGCTTCCACCCGGGGTGGGATAATGCCTCACTGAGCTTTTTAGGAATAGAAACAGAAGACAATGTGGAAACAAAAGCATAATATGGAGCAGATAAACGATGATAACTCATAAATGTGTATATAGGATGAGGATTGCGAGTGGAACAAATACCTTTGCTAGTGGCAATAGGCAGTGTTTAAAAAAACAGTTGAGGCGGCCGCCTCGAGGCGCCGCGTCGCCGCCTCGCGCGATGGCGCCTCGAGGCAGCCGCCTAATGCGGTTTTTCTGAGGCGCCCGCCTCTCTGCTGGTGAGGCGGCCGCCTCAGGCCGCCTCATGCCAAATCGGCTTGAGGCAGCCGCCTCACCAGCAGAGGTTTTTTTTTTTTTTTAAAAATTTCTAAAATGAAACGACGACGTTTGGGCTTCCAAAACGTCGTCGTTCCATTGAACAACTGAGTGGCAGTAGAGCACCTGCACAAAAAAGGAGTAGAGACCAAAGTAAGTTAATCTTGTACAAATAATGCAATTTATATAATCAAATTAAAAAATAATACGACTTTATGTTATTTGTTAGGGAAGGGAAAGCTCCACAATTAGTGGATGAAGACAATACAAGTGAAAGAGGTTCTTTGGATGATGACCCATCTGATGATGACATAGATTTTGACCCAGCTTCATGCCGCTAGACACTAATGATAGCTTATTTAGGGATTAGTTATCAATAATTTTTTTGAACATAATATGAATTATGAAGAAAGTAATGTATTTTGGATACTTATTAATAGTGTTTTTGAACATACTATGAATTATGAAGAAATGAATGTATTTTGGATAATTTTTCCGATTTTCGGATCGAGGCGCCCGCCTCACCGCATCAAGGAGGTCCGCCTCGCGCCTCAATGGCCGGCCACCTTGAGGCGCCGCCCCGTATTTTTAAACATTGGCAATAGGACCATGGAGGGCAGACAGATCCACAGTAGGGGTAGGAGCTAGAGCAGGGTGAGTCAGCCTGGAGAGGTGGGGGCGAGGACGACGTTGGTAGACCTGAAGAGGACGAGGTAATGGGACAACCTCTGATGGAGGACTATAGAATGGAACGGGAAGAACCTCTGGATGGAGTGTAATGGGCGGTGTATCTGGAGAGAAAAATGGGGATGACTCAAAGAAGGTAACGTCAGCAGAAATGATGTAACGGTCAATAATGGGAGAATAACAACGATACCCTTTTTGAAGTCGAGAGTAACCCAAGAAGATACATTTGATGGACTTAGCACCCAATTTATCCCGGCCTGGTGTGAGGTTATGGACAAAGCAAACACAACCGAATATGCGAAGGGGTAAATGATGGAGAGGTTGAGTGGGAAATTGAATGGAGTGGGGAAGTTGATTTTGTAAAATAGAGGAAGGCATACGATTAATTAAATAGCAAGCTGTGAGGACATCATCCCCCCAGAAACGAAAGGGCAAATGATTGTGGAGTAGAAGGGTACGGGCCGTGTCAATGAGATGTCTATTTTTACGTTCAGCGACACCATTTTGTTGGGGTGTGTGAGCACAAGAGGACTCATGAAGAATACCGAGGGAGGACATGAAGTTTTTGAACGGGGTAGAAAAATATTCACGAGCATTATCACTGCGTAATATGCGTATAGGAACACCGAATTGAGTTTGAATCTCAGCACAAAAGGCTTTAAAGGTCGAAAATAACTCAGAACGATCTTTAAGTAAGAAGAGCCAAGTGTTTCGAGAATGATCATCAATAAATGTAACAAAATAGCGAAATCCCAAAACAGAGTTGACACGACAGGGACCCCAAACATCAGAATGAACTAAGTCAAATAGGGACGCAACCCGATTATTGATACGTTTGGGAAACTTAGTACGAGTTTGTTTACCAAGTTGACACGACTCACAATTAAAGGAAGATAAAGCAGAAAGATGCGGAGCTAGCTTCTGGAGCTTGGACAGACTGGGGTGACCCAACCGACAATGAATGACTTGGGCAGAATCAGAAGAAGTGCAAGCAACGGAAGGTAGTGACTTTGAAAGGTGATAGAGGCCTTGTGACTCACGTCCTGTACCAATCATCCGTCCCGTACTCTGGTCCTGCACGACAACAGAATTTTTAAGAAAAGTGACAGAGCAGTTAAGATCATGAGTAAGTTTCCTAACGGAAATAAGATTAAAAGGACAACCAGGTACATAAAGAACAGAGGTCAATGGTAAGGAAGGAACAGGAGAAGCTCGCCCGATACTCTTAGCAACGGTTTTAGAGCCATTAGCAAGGGTAACCATAGGGAGAGAATCTGAACCGGTTAAAGATGAGAAAATGTGTGGATTACCAGAAATATGATCGGAGGCTCCAGAATCAATAACGTCGGTGATGGCAGTGGCAGTGTTATCACCGGAAAAAGAAAATAAGACCCTAAGATCAACCTACTGATACCATGTGAGAATTTGTGAAGGAAAAATTGTGTATTAAAATTTGCTTGATTTAGAACTTACTATGAGAGGCATTTATATAGGCATTATACAACTACCATATTAAATACACAACTACCATATTAACTACCATATTAAATACAAAACACCACAACTACCAATTACACACTATATAAGTTATAACTAATTCCAACACCTAACTAATTCCAACAATATGAGACAGTATCAATCCACGAAGGATAAATCATTAAATATCCCTAGTCAGAGTATTATCGAGATTGGACATCGATAAATACGTAAAAGACTAGTATTACACTTGTGCGCGTTGTGAGGGCACAACGGCATAGTTCTCGTATATTTGGGTATAGGATACTCATGCAAGTGTAATAGGAGGTTGTGTTTTACCGATGGTACGGGAAACAGCTTCGCTCTGGATAAGACCCCCTCGGAATTCCATTGGTAGTATGACTATGTGTCTATGGAAGTCCGAAATCAGGGTAGGTGTATTTGGTCTTAACCTGAGACTTGCACCGCTAATGCATACGACAATCAATATACTTTGGTTGAGGTCGTCCAGGGCTTTAACCGATTTCTGTGTACGCCAATTCTGGGTATATCGAGAATCGTAGTGTGTTGGGTGTGATATCGAGATGGAAGTGTCACTCCAGTCATTTGGAGTTGATGATCACGCAGGGATACAGAACTAGCTCTCTATATAAGGTTGCAACCGTCGGGATAATATGACTTGGTCATGATTATCCGATTTTAAAGAGACCAGTTGCTTGTAATCCGATATATGCTTCGTACGGGGCAGACACTGTACCAGCCTCAGGCCTCGCATGTGATCATCTGATACTGGACAGAAATACGCAATACTACGTATACTACACCTGATATAGATCCTTTATTCATGTATGGATATTTCCGGAGAATTGGGGAGGCATGGCGCTTTGCTAGAGGCCTACCTTGTATTGTAAATCGGTATAAACGTAGTACGAGGTACTTACGTGTTCGGATAGTCCGACGACCGAATTTACTGCCAACATATCCGGAGATCTCATGGGTCGCTTCCCAAAGATTCACTGATGACGTATGACTCGCACTTTTAATTAATCTGGGATTAATTAGATGAGAGAGAAAATTAATCTGGGATTAATTGCGGAGATATTTTATCTGGGATAAAATATCAATTAAAGAGAGAACGATTAATTTGGAATTAATCGATAAATTAATATATTCGATATATTAAACGAAATTGGATTTCGACGCGGAATTAAAATTAGATTTTAATTCGGGCAAACGAGTTAATTTAGAATTAATTCGTTAGCGACGTGAATAGTGATTTCGCTAGGCATAATCATTTAATTACGACGCAACGGAAAATTCGTTAATTTGGAATTAGCGAATCTGGGCCCGGGATTATTTGCGAGCGCATTCGCATTTCGAATTCGAGTGCGGCACGTCAAATCAAGCGTCAAATCGCTAGTCGCTTCAAGCGTCAAATCACTTGTCACTTTGAGTGATGTGACTTGATTGATTGATTGATGTGACTTGATTGATGTGATGAGTGATGTGTGTGGTTGGCAATTAAAGCCAAATGTGTTGGAAATGAACTTGAATTTCATTTCAAGTGTATTAGATACACTTTTGGTATTCACCAAAAACGCATAACACATTTTCCCTCCTCTCTCTCTTCTTCTTCTTCCTCTCTCTCACGCCATTTCTGGTTTTGCTGGGCAGTGACCGAAAATGGAGGGAAGCAGTGCGTTTTTGTGGCAAGAACAAGAGTGCTAGCACACTCCGGGATCATGCGAAGGTGATAGGGAAGTCCACTCATGAGCCGGGAATCACCACGACGAAGCTTGGAGCTTGTTTTTGATGATGAAAACCGAAACCAGTGAGGACAGTGGACTGCACTGCCAACACCAAACCTGTGAGCAGAATTTCAGTTTTCGTTGCCTCTCTGCGTCGCTCAACCGCTCGATGCAAGTATTCCGCAACTTCCGTCGTTGTATTCACACGATTCATGCTTGTTTAATTCGATCTTGGAGACCTAGAATCACTGACACTTAAAGGCGCTCACCTAGGCAGTAGGCACAATGGTCTGACCTTGTATTTGAGACGCGCCTTTGACAACTATGAACATTGATAACTTCAAAATCGGAAGTATTTGTTACTTAATTGGACTGAATCACCCTCTTCTTAAAATTGGATGATTAACGAATTCAACCAGATTGGATTCAGACTAAAAGCTGTTGATTGCAGCACTATCATATTATTCTAATATAATCTTAAGTGATCTAAGGTTCTTAATGACAAGGAAGTTGAAAAATGAAAAGAGCAATGTTGTGCCAGCTCAGAAAAGCCATACAGACACATTACAACCCTGGTAGTCAGTAAACACATGGGAATATCAATAAATATCCCAGGTAGGTTGCCCCAAGGAGTTCCGACTCCTGACTTCTTGGTTGAATCAAAGGGTAATTTACTATTCAAACCAGTAACTTGAGGTTAGTCCTATAGTGAAGAGTTGATGGAAGGATTTCCGGGTTGTTGGACTTTAGACCATTACAAACTTATGTTGTGCACTAAAATAAGGACAGTACATAACCAAAGCACTTCTTGAAATGCAACCATTTTTCTCACAAGGAAAAAGTTTGTGTTTCTTGGATAGAAAATAAGAAACCATAAATGAACACTACAATATATTTTCTTTTCTGTAACAATAGAAGTGAGTATTGAAATTTGCAAAAAGCCTAGTTTACCTGTATGGAAGGAAGTAAGGCCGCTGATACTGGAGGTGTGGAGTAAAGAGCAAGTTGTAAGTACTCCATCGCCTTCTCATAATTGTCATTGAGCAAGTTTTCACGATTTTTCATGAAATTCTCATAATCCTCGTAGGGTTTTGGCAATTGTATGGGCATTAACCATGAACCAACACCCTCTTCAACAAAACAGAAGCAAACTTCAATATTAATTATATAAGCTCATAAACTAATAGCAAGAGTACTAACTAACTAGTAGTTACTAAAATTTAAGATGTCTTATCAAATTCAGAAGGAGAGCAAAAGTAGAATGAACTAGTTATTACAATTATCAATCCATGCCAAAGACATAATGTAAGGAAGTGCTTGAGCCCATTTAAGGATCAGAGACGAAAAGCACATAGCATAAATTATCACATCTGAGCCTTAAATCCCAAACTCATGAATTTCAGAATTTTATCGACAGGAAGAAAGATTCAAAACACCAGGCCATTTAGTAAAAAGAACAAGAAAATTAAATAATAGAAACAAGGAAAGCTGGAAACACATTTCATATTGTTAGAAAATGGACTAAAAGGAAAACAAAAAACTAAAAAGAATTGAAAACAAGGGATAAATAGAGAGAGTAATCTTTCCGCTCTTCAACTTGAAAAATTTCATCTCATAACCAATGTTAGGACTCGTGCAGGACTCAAAGTTTGATGTTAACACGATGTCAACTTAAATGATAACCTGATGATATACCAAGTCAAAAAATGAGATAAAAATTCATGAGAAAAGCCTCCATCAAATGACTTTATTCTTGAGCAATGTTCAATCACCTGCTTATATTTACATGTATCAGAAATGTCATTAGGATACCAGTCAAAATCTCGCATAATAATTTCCCTCACCATCCACCACTTTATCCAACAGCATCCATGAAGAACACAAGATATTTTATTTCATCCTTTTACATTTTTTAGCTACTCAAAGTATCAATAATATATTGCATATTTCCTCTACTACGGCACAATTGGGATAACCACTAGCTACTCAAAGTATCAACAATATATTGCATAGTTTTTGCCGGTTTTTTACGGATTTCGATTTCGATTACGGAAACTCACGTTATAGGGCTGTTCGGAAAGAAAAACTGGATGCAGTGAACTGCAGAGCGGCTAACATCAAAAATTCGGTCCGAATTCATGTCAAGCCCAAAAATTCTAATTTTTTGATATGTTACTCTCTTATGTGTCTAATTTACTTAGAAATTTACGGCTCCTCAATTGGACATCAAAAACTCAACTTATAAGCGACTCAATGCGACCTGTCCAGAAAGTGTAGCAAACTAACTTTGCTGCCTAACTTTCTCAATGGAGAGTTGGGGTGAGAGCGTTGTACTACAGTCATTCTCTCTAAATAGAAGTTCAAATTGATATATCCAGTAAAATGCATAGATTCACTTTGTGGCATCGCTTTGATATATTCAAAATTATATCATGATTCATGCCATCAATCAAAATTACATCCTGGCAAAAACATCTAACATAAGATCAGAATAAGAGGGGGAGGAGAAAATGAGGGAACAAGCAAAAAAAATCCGGAGACCAGCAAAGGGAACGAAGGAAAAGACAGAAGGTGAGGAAGATAGAGAATGGAAGTGAGAAAAACAAAAGAACAATGAGAGTAGAGAAGATGAGCAAAATTTTTCCAAATATTCTTAAATTTTATTCTCTCCTTTTTTTCTCTCATAACTAGAAAACCCTCATTGTAAAAAAATAAGACAACTCTATATTTCTGGATACTTAAAATTACAAGAGATATGCTTATAAATAGGCATTACATCAAGTTAAATATAAAAACTAAATATACTAACAATCATTAGGATTACATAATCATATTTCAATGATTATGTAATAATATCTTAGAGAAATGTAAAATCATAATCACATCTTTGGATGATTATGATTATGATTCTACCAATATCTTAGGGATTCTAACACTCATTATTTTTGAAAAATCAAAAAATAACAAAACAATCCTACACAACTAATCTTCCTAATAAGGAAAATAAACTTTATATTTAAACAAAACCTATTAACTGTTAGAGATTAAATACAATCAGTGGTGTGTGTTCTCCTCGCGCCAGCTTTTCTAAAGGAGAGAATCCAAACACAAAATCACATAACTTAGAGATAGATTGGCGCTGATACCATGTAAAGAAATAAGACAATTTTATATTTCTGAATACTTAAACACAAGAGATATGTCTTTATATAGTATTATATCAAGTTAAATATAGAAACTAAATATACTAATAATCATAGGATTATATAATCATATCTCAATGATTATGTAGATATGTAGAATCATAATCATATCTTTGGATGATTATGATCATAATTCTAGCAATATTTTAGGGATTCTAAGACTCATTATTTCTAAAAAATCAAAAAATAACAAAATAATCCTAGACACCAAATCTTCCTAATAAGGAAAATAAAATTTATATTTAAACAAAACCTATTAAATATTAGAGCTTAAATACAATCATTATCGATCAACTTAAGCTTTTAGAGTTTTAGGTCTCGTGCCGACTATTTAAAATGAAAGAATACATTAATAACTTATACTTGAATAAACCAACGTGATTGATCAACTGGTAGTGATTCACATATAATGCTCTTCTAAAAATTCAATTGTAATAGAGATCACAATAAGCTGCTTTTAATAAGACATTTAACATTGTGTACAGTGACACAAATTACTGTCCGCTTTCCAAATACACATGGTTACAGACATTATCACAGCAGAATTTCTAGTATTCCTCCCAACAAAAAATACCAGAGATCTGAGCCTCCTGCATATAAAAATATAACAGCATACAAAGACAAGTAAAGGGAATGACTCACCAAGAGCTACAAAAACGGGAGCCAATTTCTCAAGACCACCATCATTTGAGACAGAGGCCTCATTTTCAACAGAGTTCATGTAAAAGTTAAGTGGCTTGAAGTTTTGTGAAGGAATTTCTCTCTGATCTTGATCCTCTGTAGCACCCTCTCCGCATAGATCATTATCTATCTCCATAGGCACTGTTTTTTCAATCATGACGGAGGTGTCTGAATCATCTTGGAAGTGAGTTTCAGCTTCATGACTATAAATTGTGTCATGACCCTCTAAGTTTCCGCCATGGTGATTGAATCTCTCTCCTGAAAAATCAGATCGTATAGGGGAGTAAATATGATCTGTCTTTTTCCATTGCATTTCTGTTAGGATACTAGAACCCCACAGCTCATAGAATGTCAAAGCTACGAGCATGTTTGACATTGGGTGGCTCTCGAAGTGACGATTTTGCTTTAGTCTGAGAAAGCATAGGCACAATTATAATTTAGATGTACTCACTCTATTTTTATATTTATTTTATGAGAAAGAAGTATAGATATGAATGAAATTTGTAACTGGAAAAGGCAACAGTATATTAATGGTGCAATCAAAAACCAAAAATGTCTATCCCAACCAATATAGCAATTTTGGTCTATGATATTCTTGAACATGTTAAAAAGAGCCTACAAATGTACATGTATAGAGAAGATATGGAAATTTTTGAAGCAAGATCAATAACAACAATGTAGCTAAAACATTACAAACTCCTCAAATAGAAAATAACATCCCCAAGACTTATATGTTATTGTAGTAAGTTTTGATCACGTAAACATTCAAAAAAGCAAGCAGAGTAACTGAAGCTAATTTCGAACCCAATTGATTCACAAGGATTAGTACCACAAATTCATTAAATCTTAACATAGGCATAAACCTACTGGATATTTAGGTGTCCATTCAGATGGAAAAAGCAGTTTCCCGTTGTTGATTTCAAGCTTTACATATAGGAAAAAACTAATAAATTAGTACGAGTTCAAGAGAATAATAGAAAAATATATCAAACAGAGAAGCTACATCTAAGATATGCAAGAACTAGAGACAATTAATATGCATGGAGTTAGTCAAATTTTAGTAAAGATGGCAACTAATCACATGGGTCCAATTCAAGCTTAGCAATAAGAGAAAAAAACATCCAAAAAAAATTTGGATGGTAAGAGAATAAGAGAGAAGAGATGTTTAAAAGATTATTAGCAATTTCTCTGCTGCAGTTGACTTATTGAAATTTCTAAAGATATACAGATTCCACACTGAGATTCACAGATTCCACATTGAGATATAAAACCTTTATGCCACCCTACCAACCAAGTTTTGAAATAGTCTTCACACTAATTTAGATGACATCATTAAGGCTGTAGATTAAAAACCAAAAAATATAATAAATGTGCTAAAGCTAAGTAAATTTCAACACTGAAGGTCACCTAAGCATGAAATGGCAACATAAAGAACTCTATAAGTAAACCCCATACAGCTTGTCTTAGAAACAAGATTTCTAAGATTTTTCTCACAAAACTACAGCAAAAGAATGTCTCTAAAACTTCTTCCTTTTACATAATGGAAAGGCACGACAACATTCCATCATGAAGATATAAGTAGATACTATAAATTTCTATAAGAGGCTAAATATACTGCTCTTTGTTTATATAGTCAGGCAATTAATATACATAGAAGAACACAGACTACCTCAAAGCAGCCAGATTTGCTTCTTCAACATCACCTTGTACGAGCCAGAAAATGATAAACTCCAAAGAAAGCACAAATTTTTCCTGCTTGGCATGTAAACATCAATACAGAGAAGAAAATATTATTGCATGTACACATGTTTAAATATAGAGCCCACAGGACAGTCCACACTCCCTCATAGATTAAGTCAAGAAGGAAAAAAAGGTGTACCACTACCAGCTTGAAAATAGTTGACAAAATATATCATAAATATAATTAGTTTAAACATATTTGTTGATTGTCCAAACATATAGTTAATGGCATCAATATAATCAAAACCATTTAAAGGTAAGCATAATAAAGTGCCAAGTGCAAATTCCTTTATGTATATCCATCGTCCATGTGTTTCACTAAAATATTTAAATCCCCTCTTTTTCTTTTAGTTGGCAATTTTCCCCTACTATCTTAGTCTTTTATTTGGTAAAGTGGATTAACTTTTGAAAGAATAAGCAATTGCATCATAGTATCAATGTGAACATCACTTGATGAATGATAAAAAAACTAGAGCAAGGAACAATACAATGAACATATAGATATAGCAACGAACACAAGCCACAGTATAATGGAAAAAAGGAAAATAATAAACAAATTATTCTTTATAAGCTAATTAAGTAATATTCAAGAGTGCATGCTTGACTGCTAGTAAGTTCAATTCAATTGATATAATATTTTGCGGTGATACAAGAGTTTTGGGTTCAAATCCCACTCACATAGCTAAGGAAGGATTTGGTCAACATCATGCTACCAATATTTAAAAGATTGAGAACAAAAATAAAAAATATACCTCCAATGATGATTCTTTCTTGGATTCAATCCTTTTCGTCCAAATGTCATAGACATACTTGATCCTTGTTGGGTTAACGGTGCCACTTTCCACATGATTAAGCAGCTCCATTGAAACCTATTGTGCTAATACATATATCAATGAGTTTCCATTTTGAAAATCCAGATAAACATTTAGAATCCATAAATCAAAAGAGAGTTAAAAGACTTCATAAATAAAATGATAGCACGCAAGTGACTTAATCAAACCTAAGAATACCAAAGCATATAACCATCAAAATCTGCTAACAGTCCAATAGTCATTTTGAGCAAAGGGGAAACGATATCAAAGTGAACAAGAATGGTTTTTCACGAATGCTTTTTGCACCACATGATAAATTCATGAGATAAAGAATGTTATACACTGATTGGAGGTAGTTCTGCTAGTCTTTCCTACCAATATCCCTTTAACCTATTTTGCTTCAGTTATTAAGCTACAAAATCACCAATGGCAAGCTCGCCCTAATCAGTGGTTCATACAGTATAATAGCAGTGCAAAATCTATTTGATTGAAACTAATACACAAATAGAGAATAGAACAATAAAATGTTTGATTGGAAATGATGCAACGGTAAACCCTAAATGTCAAGAATCTAATAATTAACTATTGCTTTACTGATAAGACATACTGATAAGACAATAGTACTCTAAGGAAACCAAAATCAGGGAAACTTCTCATATTTGCAACTTTCACATACATAATTATCTACCTACAAATTTTAATCAATCCATTTAATGTAATCATCATAATGCATAACTGTCAAATTCAAATCAACAGTAAGTACAATAATTATAAATTAAAAAAAAAAATACAATCATAAGAATTGGCATAAATGTCATACCATATACTTGAGCCGATTAGCCATAGGACATTTCTCCTTGCTCGTCCCTTTCAACAACACACTGAGCACACCACTTGCATCCACCCAATTGTGTTGTCTCACAAGTTTCCGCAAAAGGTAACACAATCTATTGTGAATTCCCAACGCAATATCTTCAAGCCAAGTCCAAGTTTTAGAAGGTATGAAGGACTTGTCAAAGATAATACTGATCTTTTATACATATCTTCTTGTATTTGAATAGGATCCCTTTTGCGTGTATTGTGTTCTTTTTCAGCAACTTTGAAGTGCATCACACTGTGCGCTGACATTTTGCTTTCTTTACCACAATCTTCAATTTTAATCGTGTGACATTCTGACAACTCGACTCCTAGATTATCATCTTTATACTCCATTGTGCAATCTTTCGACATTCCAACTTCAATACACGACTAATCCTAAGAATAACCATCAAAATTCTACTATTAGTATTCAACTCAGGAAAATAACAAATAATAAATCAACCATAGGTTATTCTAAGCATGAAATCATAAATTTCAAATCCATCATAGCAACGCTCCTAGACCAGACATATATAATTTCAAAAACACCTCTTGTCCACTTATGATAGCAACAATCAGCCACTCTTACACAGTTTCCAGTAATTCAATTTATATTTTATTTGTAGCTTCTCTTTTTCTTGAATTTAATAATTCGAAGCATATAAAATCGACAAGTTGAGAGTAATAACTGAAATTTGTTACATATTTGAATCCTCAAAATAGAAACTCGACTCGCTTTTTGGCATCGACAAAGTTTCTTACCTGAAATGCGTAGAACTTTCTCTTTAGAATTTGGTTCCTTTTCATATAACTACAACTGGAGTTGCAGCCACTTCTCACTGCAACAAATGATACTGAAGAAATATTAGTTAGCAGAGAAGAAAGAAATTTGCTTAATGGGCCGAGGCTTACCGTTGGAGTGACATCACGCTCACATCATCAAACAATTTTTATAATCTAATGTAGACGGTGGATTTTGGTCTCAGGGTAATATTGGAATATCACTCCCGAGGAAATCCTCCTTCAATAGTGAATTTGTTTGGTTATGGGGGACCAAAGGCAAATTTAGCAGAAAAAACAGATAAATACACTAATCAACAAGGAGATTTAACGTGGTTCGGTGGATTTGGATCCGACCTACGTCCACGGGCACAAACAAGATGATACTTTTATTATTCAAAATGCGCTTCTCAGACCGTTCTTTGTGTTTTACAAGTTAGAGCTTGGTGATTCTGATCTCAACTCTACCTTGCTCTCAACTTGTTCCTCTTATTCTCTCTTTTTTGTTCTCCCCCTCTACACTCACTCTACCCTCCTATTTATAATGGTGAAGAAATCATATTCCTATTTGTACAAGAATTTCCTAGTTGAAACAATTTCCTTTTCCCATAAGGATTCCTAGTCAAAACTATTCTCTTTTCCCATAAGGATTCCTAATTAAAACTACCTTCACTTCTTTTATCCTATTTGGACACTGACTCATCAGTTTTCCCCATGAAAGTAGGATAACTTATCTTCTGGAGCATATCTCGCCATATTCCCGGTCTTCATGAGGCCGGTCATGATGGTCATTTGTGCTGAGAATGCTGCTACCGATCTTATAGTGCTCGGTCATCCGAACCAAAGTGGTCGGTTATCGGATCATAAAGTTCTCGGCCACTCACTCATGTGGTCGGGTCGGTATTAATGATCTTTGACCAAGGAGAAAATTACCCTTTGCCCATGTCGTGCTGTCTTAAATACCATAGTGCCTAAAAACACCATCAACATCTGTCCCCTAGTTCTCGGTAACAACGAGTTTGCGAGTTGATGCTGGGAACTATAAAAAAGATGGTGTGCCGATGAATCCGTCGGTGGTCACTCCAGGAATCGCAGAGAAAAATGCCTTGGCTGCAAATCTGGTCCTTCCTGCCACCCTCATGTGCTCAGTCAACGAGGATCCCGATATCTACCCGTGGAGACAATGCTTTGCCCTTATGCTAACGACGACCGACTCGGTGGGACGTAACCCGACCCCGAGCTGAAATGAACACTTGGCTCCGGGGGAAATGTTACGTCCCCAGACCAAAAGGACGGACTCGGTGGGATATGACCCGACCCCGAGCTGAGAAGAACACCTGGCCCTGGGGGATGTCACGTCCCCAGGCCAAAAGGACGGACTCGGTGGGACATGACCCGACCCCGAGCTGAGAAGAACACTTGGCCCTGGGGGGATGTCACATCCCCAAACAAAAAGGACGGACTCGGTGGGACACGACCCGACCCCGAGCTGAGATGAACGCTTGGCCCTGGGGGAATGTTACGTCCCCAGACCAAAAGGGCGGACTCGGTGGGACACGACCCGACCCCGAGCTGAGAGAAACCAAGTGACCTCGGTGGAACGAATCCAGCCCCGAGCTGAATAAACAAGTGGCCTCGGCGGAACGAATCCAGCCATGTGCCAGGTAATCTTTGGGACTTGCTCAGAAGGGAATTGAATCAACCTTGTGAAGCCCTACCGAATCTGGCAAGGGCGTCCCCTTGCCAGACCAGTGAAAAAACAAAATCAAAACTTTGAAAAATAAGACCAAAAAGGTGGGGGTGACTCAGCACTTGTCCCAAAAGAAAACTTTTTACAAATGTAAACAACAACACGGATGCCTCAAAACAGCGTCCTGCCCGAGGCCTCCAAAACACAATTCTGAATCTTTCAATTCAGTGTCCCGGCGAACCAGTTGAGCGTTTGAATGGTAAGGGCACATCCTCTATACGTCGGGTCACTGTGGAGCCTCTGTATTGTACGAGGGCTCCTCCTTACCACGCTGGAGCAGGCACACGCTACAGGGGCGTAACGCATCCCCGTGCTGCGCCTCTCTTGGATCCAAATGATGAATGGATCAAAGAGTGTCCGGGATACTAAGGGCATATTCCTCCTTAGGTCCGGCATCACTGGAGTTAGCAATCGTCACGGGGGCATCATCATCCCCCGTGCTATGCTTTCCCACGTATCCATTACATCGGGTAATTGAGGATCAAAGAGTGTTCGACACATTAAGGGCATATTCCTCCTTATGTTCGGTAACACTGGAGTAAGCAATCGCCACGGGGGTATCATCCCTCCCCATGCTATGCTTCTCACGGATCCTATGCATCGAGTATGTCCCTGAGGACCCCGAGCCAAGAGAGATACTTGGTTTCTGGGAATGTTACGTCCCCAGTCCAAAGGGCTGACTCGGTGGGATGTACCCCGACCCCGAGCTGAAAAAGGCACTTGGACCTGGGGGAATGTTACGTCCCCAGTCCGAAGGGCTGACTCGGTGGGATAACCCCGACCCCGAGCTGAAAAAGGCACTTGGACCTGGGGGAATGTTACGTCCCCAGTCCGAAGGGCTGACTCGGTGGGACGTACCCCGACCCCGAGCTGAAAAAGGCACTTGGACCTGAGGGAATGTTACGTCCCCAGTCCGAAGGGCTGACTCGGTGGGACGTACCCCGACCCCTAGCTGAAAGGCACTTGGACCTGGGGGAATGTTACGTCCCCAGTCCAAAGGGCTGACTCGGTGGGACGTACCCCGACCCCGAGCTGAAAAAGGCACTTGGACCTGGGGGAATGTTGCGTCCCCAGTCCGAAGGGCTGACTCGGTGGGACTACCCCGACCCCGAGCTGAAAAGGGCACTTGGACCTGAGGGAATGTTACGTCCCTAGTCCCAAGGGCTGACTCGGTGGGACGTACCCCGACCCCGAGCTAAAACAAACATCAATCTCGGCGGTACAAGAGCAGACCCGAGCCGGAAAGAGACATCGGTCTCGGCGGTACAAGAGCAGACCCGAGCCGGAAAGAGACATCGGTCTCGGCGGTACAAGAGCAGACCCGAGCCGGAAATAAACATATGGCCTTTGTAGGGCGTCATGGTCGGCATGTTGAACCTTTTCGGGAATTTTGCTGATTCTATTTCTTCTGTGATGGGGGATTCCTCTTTGTCATCACGGGCGTCTATTGTACCTGTTTTGAGGCTTGCCCCCACTTGGCCATCTCTTTCTTTAACCAAGATTTTACCTCGCTGTTTGGGCCGCCATGTCGCCTTCTGCACTCTTCTTCATGTCTGTTGCCACGGGTGCGGTGTTCCTCACGCCTTGGGATCTCCCGAACAGTCTCGTCGTACTCTGCGCCTCCTCTTCTAGTGTAGCGGAGACTATCATAAGAGGAATCTGTCGAAAGTCTCTCTTCTTCTTCTTCTTCACATGTGTCCTCTGCTTGTGAATCTTTTCCACAACTATGGATTTTATCCCGTAAGGCCCCCTCCTCATAGGTCCATCGTCCTCACTTGTATCAACAATTCTTTTTCCCTCTGCTATTTCGTTCCTTCGTCGGCTAGTCCCGGTCTCAAATTTCATGTCGTGCGCTCCTTCTCTTTCTTTTCCAACCGGTCTACTATGGTTTTTAACAGGGTTTGATTTTCCTCCCTTTCTTTCCTTAGGTTCTCTTCGATCTTCTCCATCCAATCTGCGGCCGAGCTCCCTGACGATCGGTGGTTTCCGCCTTCCGCCATTGTCTTACTACGCGAGTTGCTTTTTGTTGGTTCCCCACAGACGGCGCCAACTGTTGACGGTGGATTTTGATCTCAGGGTAATATTGGAATATCACTCCTGAGGAAATCCTCCTTCAATAGTGAATTTTTTTGGTTATGGGGGACCAAAGGCAAACTTAGCAGAAAAAACAGATAAATACACCAATCAACAAGGAGATTTAATGTGGTTCGGTGGATTTGGATCCGACCTACGTCCACGGGCACAAACAAGATGATACTTTTATTATTCAAAATGCGTTTCTCAGACCGTTCTTTGTGTTTTACAAGTTAGAGCTTGGTGATTCTGATCTCAACTCTACCTTGCTCTCAACTTGTTCCTCTTATTCTCTCTTTTTTGTTCTCCCCCTCTACCCTCCTATTTATAATGGTGAAGAAATCATATTCCTATTTGTACAAGAATTTCCTAGTTGAAACAATTTCCTTTTCCCATAAGGATTCCTAGTCAAAACTATTCTCTTTTCCCATAAGGATTCCTAATTAAAACTACCTTCACTTCTTTTATCCTATTTGGACACTGACTCATCAGTTTCCCAATGAAAGTAGGATAACTTATCTTTTGGAGCATATCTCGCCATATTCCCGGTCTTAATGAGGTCGGTCATGATGGTCATTTGTGCTGAGAATGCTGCTACCGATCTTATAGTGCTCGGTCATCCGAACCAAAGTGGTCGGTTATCGGATCATAAAGTTCTCGGCCACTCACTCATGTGGTCAGGTCGGTATTAATGATCTTTGACCAAGGAGAAAATTACCCTTTTGCCTCTGTCGTGCTGTCTTAAATACCATAGTGTCTAACATTCCCGAAAAGGTTGATGGTGTTTTTAGGCACTATGTTATTTAAAGTAGCACGACAGAGAGGTAAAAAAGGTAATTCACTTCTCAGTCAAGATTATTGATGCCGACCCGACCACTAAAGAGTCAACAGTAAGGGGCCGGGAACTTTACGGTTAGTGACCGAGCACTTGAGTTCAAGATGACCGGGTAATTATCAGGTCGACAACAGCATTCTCAGTACAAAAAAACTATTATGACCGACCACATGAAGACCGAGCATAGGGCAAGACATGTTCGGGAAAATAAGGCATTATATCCTTATGAGATAAGATAATAAGTTATCCTACTTTCATGGGGTTAAACTAGTAAGTCAATGTCCTAGTATGATAAAGGAAGTAAATGTAGTTTTTGACTAGGAATCCTTATGGAAAAGGAAATAGTTTTGACTAGGAATCCTTATGGGAAAAAGGAATAGTTTCAACTAGGAAAATTCTTGTACAAATAGGAATATGATTTCTTCACCATTATAAATAGGAGGGTAGAGTGAGTGTAGAGGGGGAGAGAACAAAAAAGAGAGAATAAGAGGAACAAGTTGAGAGCAAGGTAGAGTTGAGATCAGAATCACCAAGCTCTAACTTGTTAAAACACAAAGAACGGTCTGAGAAGCGCATTTTGAATAATAAAAGTATCATCTTGTTTGTGCCAATGGACGTAGGTCGGATCCAAATCCACCGAACCACGTTAAATCTCCTTGTTGATTGGTGTATTTATCTGTTTTTTCTGCTAAGTTTGCCTTTGGTCCCCCATAACCAAACAAATTCACTATTGAAGGAGGATTTCCTCGGGAGTGATATTCCAATATTACCCTGAGACCAAAATCCACCGTCAACAGTTGGCACCGTCTGTGGGGATCTCAACAAAAAGCGGTTGGATCTCCCGAAAAGGTTCAACATGCCGACCATGACGCCCTACAAAGGCCATATGTTTATTTCCGGCTCGGGTCTGCTCTTGTACAGCCGAGACCGATGTTTCTTTCCGGCTCGGGTCTGCTCTTGTACCGCCGAGACCGATGTCTCTTTCCGGCTCGGGTCTGCTCTTGTACCGCCGAGATTGATGTTTGTTTTAGCTCGGGGTCGGGGTACGTCCCACCGAGTCAGCCCTTCGGAATGGGGACGTAACATTCCCTCAGATCCAAGTGCCTTTTTCAGCTCGGGGTCGGGGTATGTCCCACCGAGTCAGCCCTTCGGACTGGGGACGCAACATTCCCCCAGGTCCAAGTGCCTTTTTCAGCTCGGGGTCAGGGTACGTCCCACCGAGTCAGCCCTTGGGACTGGGGACGTAACATTCCCCCAGGTCCAAGTGCCTTTTTCAGCTCGGGGTCGGGGTACGTCCCACCGAGTCAGCCCTTCGGACTGGGGACGTAACATTCCCTCAGGTCCAAGTGCCTTTTTCAGCTCGGGGTCGGGGTACGTCCCACGAGTCAGCCCTTCGGACTGGGGACGTAACATTCCCCCAGGTCCAAGTACCTTTTTCAGCTCGGGGTCGGGGTTATGTCCCACCGAGTCAGCCCTTCGGACTGGGGACGTACATAACATTCCCCCAGGTCCAAGTGCCTTTTTCAGCTCGGGGTCGGGGTACGTCCCACCGAGTCAGCCCTTGGACTGGGGACGTAACATTCCCCCAGAAACCAAGTATCTCTCTTGGCTCGGGTCCTCAGGGACATACTCGATGCATAGGATCCGTGAGAAGCATAGCATGGGGAGGGATGATACCCCCGTGGCGATTGCTTACTCCAGTGTTACCGAACATAAGGAGGAATATGCCTTTAATGTGTCGAACACTCTTTGATCCTCACTTACCCGATGTAATGGATCCGTGGGAAAGCATAGCACGGGGAGTGATGAGACCCATGTGGCGATTGCTTACTCCAGTGTTACCGAACATAAGGAGGAATATGCCCTTAATGTGTCGAACACTCTTTGATCCTCACTTACCCGATGTAATGGATCCGTGGGAAAGCATAGCACGGGGAGTGATGAGGCCCCCGTGACGATTGCTAGCTCCAGTGATGCCGGACCTAAGGAGGAATGTGCCCTTAGTATCCCGGACGCTCTTTGATCCATTCATCATTTGGATCCAAGAGAGACGCAGCATGGGGATGCATTGTGCCCCCGTAGCATGTGTCTGCTCCAGCGCGGTAAGGAGGAGCCCTCGTGCAATACACAGGCTCCACAATGACCTGGCGTATAGAGGATGTGCCCTTACCATTTAAACGCTCAACTGATCCAAATCCTGGTTCGCCGGGACATTGACTTGAAAGATTCAGAATTGTGTTTTGGAGACCTCGGACAGGACGTTGTTTTGAGGCATTCGTGTTGTTGTTTATACTTGCGAAACGTTTTATTTTGGGATAAGCGATAAGTCGCCCCCGCCTGTTAATTTTATTTTCCAAAGATTTGTTTTTGTTTTTCACTGGTCTGGTAAGGGGACGCCCGTGCCAGATTCAGTAGGGTTTCAAAAGGTTGATTCACTTCCCTTCTGAATAAGTCCCACTTGATTAATCGGCTCGGGGCTGGATTCTTTCCGCCGATGCCACTTGATTAATCGGCTCGGGGCTGGATTCATTCCGCCGAGGCCGCTTGGTTAATCGACTCAAGGCTGGATTCGTTCCGCCGAGGTCAGATGTTTTCTTTCCGGTTCGGGTCTGCTCTTGTACCGCCGAGATCGTGGGGTACGTCCCACCGAGTCAGCCCTTCGGACTGGGGACATAACATTCCCCCAGGTCCAAGTGCCTCTCTTCACTCGGGGTCGGGTTACGTCCCACCGAGTCAGCCCTTTAGATTGGGGACGTATCATTCCCCCAGGTCCAAGTGCCTCTCTTCATTCGGTGTCGGGTTACGTCCCACCGAATCAGCCCTTCGGACTGGGGACGTAACATTCCCCCAGGTCCAAGTGCCTCTCTTCATTCGGGGTCGGGTTGCGTCCCACCGAGTCAGTCCTTCGGACTGGGGACGTAACATTCCCCCAGGTCCGAACATCTCTCACAGCTCGAGACAGGATCACATGCCACCGAGCACATCATCGTTAGCTCAGAGGCAAAATTTTCTCCTCACAATCAAGATTGGATCAGTCAGGGGTCAGGACCTCTAAATCTCTGGTTCAGATATTAAGAGGAGGAGTCATTTTTAGTTGGACAACAAGAGGAACTTCATCTCCTGATGGGACGACCCAAGTAAGCAATTTGCTTTGAGGTGGAGAATCATTCTGAATAGGGTCAGCATCTCCAATAACCGAGGATATGAAGATAGAAACAGAAGACTTAGTTGATAGCGAAGGCAATTTCTCTGAGATTTCTGGAGCGACCACCAGCAAGGCGATCAGCACACCATCTTTTTATATAGTTCCCGGCAACCAACTTGTATAACTCGTTGGAACCGAGAACTAGGGGACAGATGTTGATGGTTTTTTCAGGTCCTATGTTATTTAAGGAATACGACAGGGGCAAAAATGTAATTCCCTTATTGGGCGAGATCATTAAAACCGACCCGGCCACTATACAGTAAGAGACCGAGCACTTGATGATACGTGACCGACCACTTGAGATCGGATGACCGGGCATTATCAGATCGACAACAACATTCTCAGTTCAAATAGCCCTTATGACCGACCACATGAAGACCGACCGCATGGCGAGGCGTGCTCAGGAAGATAAAGCATCATATTCTTGCGGAAAAGGGATAAAGTTGTCCTACTTTCATGGGGTAAAGTAATAAGTTAATATCCTAATAGGATAAAGGAAGTAAATGTAGTTTTGATTAGGAATCCTTATGGGAAAAGGAAATAGTTTTAACTAGGAATCCTGATAGGCAAAGAAGACCATCTCCAATTGGGAATTCTTGTACAAATAGGAATATGATTTCTACAAAGAAGGGATCTGAATCTTCAACCTCTGACTTGTAGAAAACAAAAAAAAGACCCGAAAAGAGTGTTTAAGTAATAAAAATATCATCCCGTTCGTGTCCGTGGACGTAGGTCAGATTCAAATCCACCGAACCACGTTAAATCTCTTTGTTGATTGGTGTGTTTGTTTCTGTTTTTTTGCTAAATTTGCCTTTGGTCCCCATAACCAAACAAATTCACTATTGAGGGAGGATTGTCTCGAGGAGTGATATTCCCATATTGCCCTGAGACCAAAATCAGCCGTCAACACCTAATTGGTCCCAATTCCTTTTTTTCAATAAGGGATGGGCAAAGCCCAAATTTAATTTTTTATCCCTTACCTCCCTAAGATTCGTACCTAGATGGTAAGTTAAGTAGAGTTACTTGAAAACTACCAAGCCACGCCCATTGGGGGCACGGCCCAAATTCCTTTTATTTGGTCCCATTTTATATCAATATAATGTCAAAACTAGCATTTTATTGAATATGTATGAGATGAATTCCGTCCGAACGGATTCCTAACCAGCTCAATGCCTACACCATAAAATCATCAACCAATAAACATACATGTATGCTCACATATCACGTAACTCAAACTCAACACACGATTTCTCACACACAAGTACATTCACGACAAACACTGTTTTATTATCAGAATAGTCATACACATACGTATATACACCAAATATATAAATATACATATTGTGACTAGGTTGGTACGGGTGAATTACCATCAAGCCTAAGTTATCTGGTTCTGGCTAATGCCCTAAGGGATTGGCCTTGCTTTGGGTTAGTAATGCTCTAAGTGCGGTTAGTACAAGAAGGTTCTGCGGCTTACTACCATGAGGAAAAATCTCCAAGAAAAGTATCTGATTCTGGGTCTGGTTCTGTACCTTACCCTTACTACCCTAAACTTCGAATAGATTGTTGCAACTCCCAATTTTTTATATAGGGGAAAAAAAAACTATTGAATACGAAAGCCCTGTTATCGAATACTAAGCGTTCATTCAGATACTATAGCCTTTAACAATCTTCATGTCTTTTACTAATTAATCAAATACACTCAGTTTCCAGAATTCTTATCAGGAAACATCCATGTACAAAAACTTACTAGTTAAGACATCCATTCATAAACACATTCTTTCGCACACGTACTTTACCCATTCAAAAGAGCTTAGCTTATACCAATTCAGAAATCATGATTTGTTCCATTTACCGATTCCGTATACCCAATCTATACATATCTTAACATAATATGCATATACGAATACATGTTCATATGCTTATACATGTGCTCATGCATATACTTATAAATACTCATATATTTACTTACACATATACATATCATTATCGATTCTTACACTTTCATACATTCATACATACACATAAACATTAAGCTCATTTCATATCTCACTTCATATCATATCAATAACAAAGATCCATACATGTGGTAGTCGATTATCCTAATCATACGTAATCTTGAACTTTGTTCTCAAGAATATCCTTTAATTATCCTATTTTTAACCTAACATGTCAATCTCATATATATATATATATATATATATATATATATATATATATATATATTCAAAACACGATATCACCAATTTAAGTTCTCATCGCATGGGTTACTTACCTGGCTTCGCGAGTATACATGGCAAAAAAGCCCGAGGCCCGGCCCGGCCCGGTTCGGCCCGGCCCGGCCCGGCGGGCTTTGGCCCGGCCCGAGGTGAAAAAAGCCCGGGCCGGGCTTCAAAATGGGGGCCCGACTCGGGCCCGGCCCGGGCCCAAAAAGCCCGGGCCCGGCCCGCCCGGGCTTAAAATAAATAATAAAATATTTTAATTATAAAATATATATATTTATATAATAAATTTCTTATATTTATAATTTTTTATAATAAAAAAATCGGATCCGGGCTTAAATAATAAATAATATTTTTATTTATATAATATATATATTTATATAATAAATTTTTTATTTTTATAATTTTTTATAATAAAGAAATCGGGCCCGGGCCAAGCCCGGCCCGAGCCCGAGCCCGACCGGGCCGGCCCGGCCAGGCCCGATGACAGCCCGGGCCGGGCTTTTTTCGGGCCGGGCCAAATTTTTTTTTGCCGGGCTCGGGCCGGGCTTAGCAAAGCTCGGCCCGAGCCCGGCCCGTTGCCATGCATATTCGCGAGCACTACAGGTCATAGTCAAATCTGTCCAAACAAATGGCGAAACGCCGTCAGAATCGTGACTTACGGAATTCTAGACTTTACTACGAAAAAATTCTGGATCTTTCCGGAACAACCAAATCAAGTAAAATTTTAATGATTTCAGTTCCAATAATCTTAAAACACCATTACAAACTAATTCATACCACAAGTTAACTTGAATTCTCGGTTTACGTGATTTTAAGAAATCTTCCGAAAAAGTTTCCGCAAACGTTACGGAAGGGTCCTGAACCCTCCGAACCTACCCGGATTTATCTAAACACTGCCAGAACATTATATATGACTAATACCTATCATTACGATCAAAAAAACATTAATACACGGAAAGTCCACTTTTACCGGAAACTTTCATATTCTATGGGATCAATCCAACTCATTCTGTTTTCACTCGGATTCTACCAAATGAACATATTCAATATGCTTATACATAAACAATTCAATTTATATCATTATACCACTCTACGAAGCTACTGGAAACATCTAAACATTTAATGATAAACTTGAAATTAGCGAGTTTTTACCGTGAGGTATTACGGAGATTTCGAGGGCATATACGGACTCCAAACAATCCCACGAACGTACTGAAATCAACGGAATTTTGATTGGAACTACTGTTCACTCGTGGGTCACTATTCACTGAATCTTTCTCTCTCGTTTCGCATGCAACCGTGCACAAAACGAAATATCTGTCACCGCCAACTTGAAGTACCATCTGAGAGCTTTGATTCGGCAGGTGGCTCCGGCCGTGAAATGAAGCGACGAGTCGAGATCGGTAAAGGAAGTCATGCATCTCTCTCTTTTTCATCGCCGTTTTCGGAGTGTCTGGCGTCGCCGCCGGCCACCATTGGACGCAGGGTGGCCAGACACCCCTTCAGGTGGAGTCGCGACGGCCGGTCGTTGCCGATTGGACGTCGGCGCGACTTGGCAGTCACTGGTTCATATATGGAGACGAGGGGGTCGTTAAGGGGAAGGTATTTAAACGATCCCACGAACGTACTGAAATCAACGGAATTTTGATTGGAACTACTGTTCATTCGTGGGATACTATTCACCGAATCTTTCTCTCTCATTTCGCATGCAACCGTGCATGAAATGAAATATCTGTCACCGCCAACTTGAAGTACTATCTGTGAGCTTTGATTTGGAAGGTGGCTCCAGCCGTGAAATGAAGCGACAAGTCGAGATCGGGAAAGGAAGTCATGCATCTCTCTCTTTTTCATCGCCGTTTTCGGAGTGTCTGGCGTCGCCGCCGGCCACCATTGGATGCAGGGTGGCCAGACACCCCTTCAGGTGGCGTCGGGACGGCCGGTCGTTGCCGACTGGCCGTCGGCGCGACTTGGCAGTCACTGGTTCATATATGGAGACGAGGGGGTCGTTAAGGGGATTATGGGTAGTTAAGCTATTTTTACAATAATAATAACTTCAAGGTATTTATAGAAATGTTTTTAAAATTACGTTTTGACGCCCGTAAAATTACTTTTAGGTCTCTACCATGGGCCTTTCTCAAAATTTTATATTTTTGAAGCTCTTCTGATGAAAATTTCAAACAGTGTCTAACACGAAAGTTGTTCCTCTCGGAAAAACGTGTTTGATGGTTCAAGAATAAACACAATCAGAGTTTGTTTGCTATTTTTATAGCCGAAACAATAAACTTTTATGCTAACGATATAAATCGAAATCTGGTAACCGGTTCTCGAAATCACGCATTTTCCAACTTGACGATGCTTCACTTTAAAACGTTCTTACCTATTTTCCAACACATAACCTCTTATTTTCGAATATCATTCAGTTCAAAATTCTAAACTTCAATTCGGAAATCTTCTAGAACTGTTCCGAAAAATATTTGGGACATTACACATGACCATAACCATAAACACAAAAAAAACCCCAGAAATACGTACATCCGCGTACATTCAACACCAAAAATGCAAAACAAAAGTGCGTACCTATATACCCACTTCATGACCAGAAATACATACATGCAATATTAGAAACCCAGAAATCCCATATTAAACCATAAAAATACCCATCATAAAATATCAAACCCAAAGCTGCATTCATCAATATTCATCACACGTTAGTTTTGAATATAAAGTGTGCTCAGTGCGAATGATATAGAGAGAGAGTCCAGGGAATGCTTGCTTGTGTTTTGAAGTTGAATGATTGAAGCTGTTGAAGAAGCTTGGAATTAATCGTTGAAGATTTGAGAGCGTTTGGAAAAATAGATGAGTTGTAAAAGTGGAAGATGAACAGAATAAGCCTTTAAATTGGCTACTCGGGTTGATCTTGATCATCAGATTGAAACGGGAATGAGGGATTGATGACACGTATCAGGTCAATCGTGGCCATAGAATTCAAAAGGAGGGCATGTTTTAGAGTCACGAGCTCGATTGATCATAGTTGTTTAGGTTTTGTAGCGTGAATCACTGATGGATGACACTTGGCATGTTGGGGAGATGAGGAAAAAAAAGATTTTATGGATTTTATGGGCATTTAAGGAAGATTATTATGCATTTTCACTTTCCTATGAATGATTCAGAAACCCTAGGAGAACTTTTTCAAATAGCGGGAAAAGAAAGACAATAATTACAAAAAGAGCATCTTTGGCAGTATATGGAGTAACCTGACCTGAGGAGTATGAATTAGGGGAAAGCTGAGACAATATGAAGTTTTCAGAGGTTAACCCGAGGATGTTGGGTCAATGTGCACCACCATTTTTATATAGTTCCCGACATCAACTCACCAACTCGTTGACATAAAAAACTAGGGGACAGATGTTGATGATGGTTTTTCACCCAATTGAAGGTTTGAATATCGAGGAGAGGCAGAATGGGTATTGTACTTAGCTCAAAATGAATAATAAGGGCCCAAGGGCCTGAAGAGATAGACAAAGTTTGATAGAAGAACCTGACTTTATGGTACAGAGGAGTTGTCGCAAGGACTGAGCTTGTGGGTGATGAAGTAGGTTAGTATACCGACCCGACCACTCTAAGAGTGATGGATTTAGAGTTTTTTGAATTTTTGTTGAAACCGACCCGATGAGGTCCATGTATGTCAACCCGTCCTGGTTAAGAAAGTTGGAGGGAGCTTTGACAAGTATCATCTATCTCGGTATGCCGACCCGAGGAACGACGATGGGATCAGAAGTCGACTTATATCTAGGTCATATGACGTATGTCCTAAATGAGGAGATGGGCTTCTAGAGGTTTAGGTCATATGACGTATGCCCTATCTAGGAGTTTGGGCTTCTAAAAGACTAATGATGACAGAAGTTGATCAATGATTCTCATTGGAGGAAGACTCTGTCAGCTCTTAATAGGACGAAACAGTACCAGAGCAGTTGAATAATAGATTGACGCATCAACAAAGTGTGTAGCAGTGGTTAAAAGGTTGTAATAATGGGTTTCTGGTGAGAGATATGATTAAACCTAGTGGCAGTACATATATTTGTTGAGTGGTTGGGGAAAGCGGCAAAGGGGCAATGATGGCCTAGTGACGAAGGCTGACATAATGGGTTAGTAAAATATTAGATTTGGGAGCTGAAGAAATTGAGGAAACCCTCTTTTTATTTTCTTATTTTAAACTATACAAGAATTGGCCATATATAGCCTTCAGTCTTCTCTATAAAAGGAAGATAAATCTACCCATAATCAATTATAATCAATTACCATATCTCTAGCAATCTTAAAGATATTTTCCTATTTTTAACACTCCCCCTCAAGCTGGAGCATATAGATCATATGCACCAAGCTTGTTACAAATAAAATCAATACGAGGACTGCGAAGAGACTTAGTGAGGATGTCGCTAATTGTCCTTCAGAGTTGACGAAGCTAGTGACCATGCATCCAGATAAAATTTTCTCCCTGATAAAGTGACAATCGACTTCTATGTGCTTGGTCCTTTCATGAAACACAGGGTTAGATGCTATATGTAGTGCTGCTTGGTTGTCACAAATTAGCTTCATTTGTGTCCCACCTCCAAACTTTAATTCCTGTAACAACTGTTTTAACCATACTAACTCACATGTTGCCAAGGCCATAGCTCGATATTCTGCTTCTGCACTAGACCTGGCAACAACTGGTTGTTTCTTACTTTTCCAGGATACTAGGTTGCCTCCAATTAAAACACAATATCCTGTAGTAGAACGCCTGTCGGACGGAGAGCTTGCATAATCTGCATCAGAATATCCAACTATCTCAGTATTGCCTTTATCTTCATACAATAATCATTGTCCTGACGCTTTCTTAATATACTTAAGAATACGTATGACAGCATCCCAATGACTTTCACATGGAGTTTGCAGGAATTGGCTAAGCACACTGACTGCGAGTGAGATATCTGGGCGAGTAATTGTAAGATAGTTCAACTTTCCAACTAACCGCCTATATCGTCCAGGATCTTTTAGTGGCTCTCCAACTAGTTTCCTATACTCCTCAGGGTTTTCCAATGGCTCCCCCTCTTTTGGCAGAAGTTTAACATTTGGATCCATGGGCGTGTCAACAGGTTTACAATCTAACATGCATGTTTCTTGAAGAATGTCTATAGCATATTTTCTCTGAGAGATGACTATACCGGTATGAGATTGAGCTACTTCTATGCCAAGGAAGTAGTTTAGTAGTCCTAAATCCTTAGTCTGAAAATGATTAAATAAATGTGTTTTCAGTTGTCGAATTCCCTCTTGGTCACTTCCAGTAAGGACTATATCATCCACATATACAACCAAGTAAATGCATTGGCCATTGGAATGGCGATAGAAAACTGAGTGGTCTGCTTCGCTACGAGTCATACCAAATTTCTGAATGACAGTACTAAATCTCCCAAACCAAGCACGAGGAGACTGTTTGGGAGATTTAGTACTGTCAGGTTTGAATATCGAGGGGACAGATGTTGATGATGGTAATATGAAATTAGTCCGAGGACGGGGAAAGATCAACTTGATTACTGCTCGGGTGGACGGATGGGCGGGGAGGATGATTACTGCTCGGGTCGGCCATGGCAGGGAACAGCGGCGATGAATAGTGTGCGTGAACAGTGACGATGAACAGTGCGCGTGAACAGTATCCATGAACAGTGACGATGAACAGTACTCGTGAACAGTGACGCCGGAAAAAGAAAAAAAAAAGGAAACCCTAGGATCAACCTACTGATACCATGAAGAATTGAGGAAACCCTCTTTTTATTTTCTTATTTTAAACTATACAAGAATTGGCCATATATAGCCTTCAGTCTTCTCTATAAAAGGAAGATAAATCTACCCATAATCAATTATAATCAATTACCATATCTCTAGCAATCTTAAAGATATTTTCCTATTTTTAACAGGAGCCTATATAAAGGGTATAAAGGCTCAGATTCAAGGATTAACAAATTTTATATCTTACAACTTCTAGAGAAACTAAGAGTTGGATAGTTAGTGATAGAGAGAGAAAGCAGGTCTATACCCGACCATCTGAGAGATTTATACTGGGCTTGTTCTAAGACTCGAGGTGATTATTTTTGTATTCTTATATTCCCCATGTAGCTTGGGTCAATGTTGACCCTAAGCAAGAATAAAATACACCTCATTTCTCCCGTAGACGTAAATTGAAGCCACTCTCCGCCAAACCCTGTAAATCCTTATCTATGTGTTTTTCTTGTCTGCTTACTAAATTTGCTTTTGGTTCCTTATTAACCAAACAAATTTATTATTGAGAGAGGTTTGTTCGAGGGGTTAATTTCTCATATTACCCTTGTAATGAAAAACAGCCGTCAAAAACTTTTGTTTTGTATTATAAAAGCAAGTTAAATATGAATGAAGATTTTGTACTAATTTTATTTAAATTCTACTTATATTTTACATTACACTATGACTCATTTGAGTACAAATTTTGTGCAATGATTTTTTTTATTGCTATGAAATTTTATGTTACTATCAATTCTTTAACAATAAGACTAAACCAACTCTTTAAGAAAAAATATGTACAAATTTTGCTTAAAATTCTTTATACGACAACGACTTATGGAATGACAATCTCAAATAGTCATAAACTCGTAGATTAAGGATAGAACCATTGCAAGGCATCATGGCAACAACAAAAGAACAATTTGCATATAAAATTGCATTGAGATGGTCCAATTATAGTTTTAAAAGTAGGTAATACTTAAAAATCAATTTGTATCATATAACAAAATAAGGGTAGACACTAATCTTCTTCATCAAAATCACCATTCTCTATCCAGAGTTAATTTAGATACAAATATGATATAAACATTAAACACTTCATTTGGGTGAAACCTAGCCTCATACAAAATTAAAATACAAATCTCATAATACCATATTTAAGTTAATTGATAGCTTGGATTAGTTTGTAATGATGTTTTAAGATTATTGAAACTGAAATCATTGAGATCGGGCTTGATCTGGTTGTCCCGGAAATAGACCCGGCCACAGTTCCGGTTTGGAATCGGAACCGAACCGGTTGGAATCGGAAGGTTTCGGTTCCAACCGGTTCCGGTTTCGGTTCCGGAACCGGAACCATGGCCGACCGGTTCGTTTGGGGTTTGACCCCAATCCGAACCGGTGGAACCTTGTTCTATGGTTCCAACAGGAACCCTAAACGCCAACGGCTACTAGCCGTTGGGGGGAGGGCAGGGAGCTGTTGGCTCCCTGCCCTAAAAAAACTGTTATAAAAAAAATTATAAATTAACCCTAACCGAACCGGTCCGAATCGGTGGAACCTTGTTCTATGGTTCCAACAGGAACCCTAAACGCCAACGGCTACTAGCCGTTGGCTCTCTGCCCTAAAAAAAACTGTTATAAAAAAAATTATAAATTACTAATATATCCCTAATAACGGTAATAAAAGGGTTACATTTAGGGACATTTTTTGTATCAAAAAAATTTCTAAAACTATATAAATATGATTCATTTTTCATTATTTTAACACATCAAATTCTCAACTCTCTCATTTCCTACAATTCTCTTATTCCCAATCTCAATTCATACAAATCTCTTATTCTCAATCTCAATTCAATTAGTTATTATCATTCGCAATTAGTCAATTTTCTTATTTTTCTTCCTGATTTCTCAAACGAAAAATGACAAGCTCATCTGAGAACATAATGTCAAATATGCCAACCCAAGAGAGCGGCCCTAGTGTCGGGGCACAATCACGGAGAAGAGAAGTTAAGGTTCGTTCCTCAGATGTTTTCAAAATTCATTTTCATTTGGAACGCCTAGAAGATAATACACAACGAGCAATTTGCAACTATTGTGGGGTTACCTACAAATTTTCTAGTGGATATGGCAATATGATCAAGCACCTGGAAAGACATCATACGGTTGTGTTGGACAGTTATGGCCCATAGCATCACTATTTGTACAGATCATGGTGTTGTTGTACAAAATAACTATGTGACAAAGGAAATTGCTCTTTCATCATTTGTAATTAGATTACCAATATGTGTAAATGATGAAAGTTCCATATGATTAGTTCCAGATTGAGATGATATGAGACAGTATCAATCCACGAAGGTTTAATCATTAAATATCCCTAGTCGTAGTGTTATCGAGATTGGACATCGATAATGCGGAATAGACTAGTATTACACTTGTGCGCGTTGTGAGGGCACAACAGCATAGTTATCATATATTTGGGTATAGGATACTCATGCAAGTGTAATAGGAGGTTGTGTTTACCGATGGTACGGAATAGCTTCGCTCTGGATAGACCCCTCAGAATTCCATTGGTAGTATGACTATATGTCTATGGAAGTCCGAATCAGGGTAGGTGTATTTGGTCTTAACCTAAGACTTGCACCGCTAATACTTGCGACAATCAATATACTTTAGTGTTGGTCGTCCAGGGCTTTAACAGGTTCTGTGTACGCCTCTTCTGGGTATATTGAGAATCGTAGTGTGTTGGGTGTGATGTCGAGATGAAAGTATCACTCCAGTCATACTGGAGATGATGATCACGTAGGATACGGAACTGGTTCTTTTATATGCTGTAGCTATCAGGATATTATGACTAGGTCATGTTTATCCGATTATAGAGACTAGTTACCAGATATCTGATATGTGATTCGTACGGGGTAGACACAATTACAGCCATAGGCCTTGCACGTGACATCCGATGCTAGATCGAAATACGCAATACTACGTATACTACGCCTGATATAGATCACATATTCTAGTAAGAATATTTCTGGAGAATTGGGTAGGCACGGTGCTTTGCTAGAAGCCAACCATGTCTTGTAAATCGGTATAAACGTAGTACTAGGTACGTACGTGTTATGATAGTCCGACGACCGGATTTACTGCCAACATATCTGGGGATCTCATGGGTCGCTTCCCGAAGATTCACTGATGACGTATGACTCGCACTTATTAATCTGGGATTAATTATTAGGGAGAGAAAATTAATCTGGGATTAATTACAGAGATATTTTATCTGGGATAAAATATTATTTAAAGAGATAGAACGATTAATTTGGAATTAATCGATAAAATAATATATTCGATATATTATACGAAATTTGATTTCGACGCGGAATTAAAATTAGATTTTAATTCGGGCGAACGAGTTAATTTAGAATTAATTCGTTAGCGATGTGAATAGTAATTTTGCTAGGCATAATTATTTAATTACGTCGCAACGGAAAATTCGTTAATTTAGAATTAGCGAAACCGAGCCCGGAAGTGTTTGCGGGCGCACTCGCATTTCGAATTCAAGTGCGGCCCACAAGTCACATCAAACGTCAAATCATTAGTCACTTTGATTGATGTGATTTCTAGTCACTTTGAGTGATTGACAACATGTCACTATTGATTGATGGAAGTGGTTGGAAAGCATTAATTGCTTTTTGGCTCCAAAATTGTATTTGACTTTTGGAAATGCTTTTTACAATTTTTGCGATTTGACTTTTGTGTATCAGATACACAAAACAAAACACACACTTCTTACTATCCATCTTCTTTTTCTATTCGGCCTTGGGCCAAATTTCCTCTCCCTTTTCTTGTCAAATGCCGAGAACAAGAAGAAGGGAAATGGAAGATTTGTTGCAAATCTTGCCAATGCTAGCACATAAAGGGTCATCCAAGGTGATAGGGAAACCGACTTGTGAGCATGGAATCACCACACGAAGCTTGGAGCTTGGAGAATCCATGGAGATGTTGACCGAATTTTTGGAGCACAAACAAGGAGAAAAACCGTGAGCTTCCAAGGAGATTTTGTTGTTCCTTGCATCGCCAAATCCGATTGTTGTAAGTATGATTCCGCCATGCTTTTACGAGTATTCACATATGTGTTTCATTTCTTGATTTGATCTTTGGGACTTAATAGAAACCCAACAGGTTGAACTTGAAATTGATACGACGCAAACTCAAATAGCCAGGTACGCATTATCTAGTAGAGGTACGAGTGCTGTAGATTTATTTAAATATTCTGATGCAAAAAATAGAGAAGAATTTACGAAATTAACTTGTATGACACAACTTTCTTTAAGCTTTGGTGAAAAACTTCATTTTACTAATTACGTGCATAATGCTTTAAATCCTTCTGCATGTAGAATGACTCGAAACACAACAAAACGTCATATTTTTAAATTATATAAAGATGGTAAATTATTTTAAATGACATATTTAAAGAGATAAAAGGTCGTATTTCTATATGTTATGATATTTGGAGTGACCATTGGCAAACACACTCATACATGGGTGTGACTTGTCATTGGATTGATGCATCATTTTCCATGCAAAAATGACTTATTGCATTTAGAGTTTTTGATGACCAATATACTGCACAAAATATTTATAGAATGATGAATGTAATTTTTTATGAATATGGTTTAGTAGATAAAATTTTAACAATTGGATTTGATAATGCTTCTGCAAATACTGCATCCATCAATGATTTAAAATCCTTATGTGAACCAAATTTAGGGGGTCGATTTTTTCATATTCGTTGTACATGTCATGTCCTTAACTTATGTGTTCAAGACGGTCTAAAATTATTATCACTTTTCCTTGATCCTATTAAAATGGCACTTAATTGTATTTGGTCATATTCTCAAGTTATGAGAGAATGGACGAAGTTTTGTAAAATAAATGGTATTAAACCGATTAATTTTCAAGAGATGTTCCAACACATTGGAATTCAACTTATTTTCTTTTATGTCAAGCATTTCAATACAAAGATGCATTATGTAGTTTTTTTTCTCAACATGTTCAAAATGTCACACTTTATCCTAGTCAATGGGATATTTGTGAAAATATTTTAGATATTTTAAAAGTTTTTAATGAAGCTACTTTAACTTTTAGCGGTGTTTATTATCCAACATCACATTTATTTCTTCTTGAAAGTTTGAATATTGTTGGTGCTCTCGATGAACATGCTGAAAGTAGTGATCCTAATGATATTGTTTTGTTAGAAGCCATTATTGTTATTAAGGTAAAATGGTTGAATTAATTTAAAGACATTCATTTACTTTATCTTATTGCTGCTGTTTTTGATCCTAGATTTAAATTAGAAGGTTTGAATGGTGCTTTACAAGCTTACTATGGTTATTTAGGAATATTAGAAGAAATTGATATTACAAGAATAATGACGAAATTAAGAAATGATTTAATTGAGTTATTTAATGATTATATTGTAAGATATAACTTAGGAACATTAAGTGAATCTAGTAGTAGCGACCCGGTAATTCAAACAAGACATAGCGCAGGGGATCGTTGGTTATTGCAACGAAATAAAAAAGCTAGGGATACAACAACTAATAACCCCGAATTAGATAATTATTTATCTACAAATTTTGAGTTTCCTAATGAAATTTAGTTAGTAAAAATTTTAAAATCCTTGACTGGTGGAACCGACATCAAAATATATATCATGTTTTATCAATTATTGCTAAAGAGATATTGGCAGCACCTATTTCCACCGTTGCGGTTGAGCAAGCCTTCAGCTTGGGAGGTAATATATTGGAAGCTAGACGATCTTCATTACATCCAAGCACTCTAGAAGCAACAGCTTGTGTGGATGATTGAACTCAAGTTGATCTGAGACAACAAGAAGATGCCCCCGATGATTTTGAAGATTTGTTCGATAATGCATCAGCAACAACAAGTGTAAGCGGAACCGGAGTTGAAAGATTAACTGATAATGATGATTGATAATTGTAAAATTGTAAATTTACAAAGGGGAAATGTCTTAAAATTGTAATGGAACTACGTGAGCTTTGATTCCTCTCACCCCTGGAGGATACGTAGGCAACTTAAATTTTTAAAAATTTAAGCTCAAGCTCTTCAATGTAATAATTTTATTTATTTATAAAATTAATCTCATTTATTTTAATTTATTTTCGAAATTTAAAAAAAAAAGGTTCGGAACCGAACCGGTCGGTTCCGGTTCGGTTCAAGGTTCCGGTTCCACTTAAGTGTGGAACCGGAACCGAACCGGAATTAACCGATTCGGTTCCGGTTCCACACTTGTGGAACCGGAAACCGGCCGGTTCAGTTCGGTTCCGAACCGGAACCGAACCGCCGGCCGGGTCTACCCGGAAAGATCCAAAATTTTGTCTTAATTAAGTCGAGAATTCCGTAAATCACGATTTTGATGGTATTTCACCATTGTTTTGGCAGACTTGGCTAGGACCTTGAGTTTTCGCAAAGCCAAGTAAGTAATCCATGCGATGAGTACTTGAATGTTGATTTGTGTTAAATAAATAAATAAATAAATATATATATATATATATATATATATATATATATATATATATATAAATGGTTGAAGTTTTTTAGACAAAATGAGGATAGTAAGAGATGGTTTTGAGAAGGAAGTTCAAGGTTATGTATAGTTAAGTTAATCGACCACCACATGTGTGGATTTTTACTAATTATATGATATGAAGTGAGATATGTGATGAGCTTAATGTCTATGTGTATGTATGGATGTACTTAAGTGTATGAACCTGTAATGATATTATACGTGTATGTAATGAATATGTATATGTATAAGTATATGAACACATATTCGTATATGTATATGATGAAACGATATGTATAAGTTGAATATACAGAATCAGTAAATGGACAAGTAATGATTCTTGAATTTGTATTAACATATGTATATGTACGATATTTAAATAAATTTTTATTGTCTCATACATGCGATTTATATGTATGAAGGTTGGGTTAGTTAAGCGTTATAGGAAATGGGTATAAGATAATTTCTTCATGAATGGATATGTTTAATTGATAAGTTTCTCTATCAAATATTTCCAGATAAAAATCTTGAAACTGAGTATGTTTGATCGATAAGTGAAAGATATGACGATTGTTAAGGATATAGCATTTGAATTAGAAGTAATGAGTATATTCATATGTATGTATAAGAGTGTTTGAATGATGACTTGGAGTGTTTGTCATGTATGTGCTTGTGTATGAGAAATCGTGCGATGAGTTTTTTGTATGTGATATGTGCGCATATGTGTATGTTTAATTGGTTGATAATCTTGTGGGTAGTAGTCGAGCTAGTTAGAGATCCGTTCCGACAATATTACTTTTGTAAGCCTACGTATATGTATGTGTTGTTTGGGCTATGTGTTATTGATGTATTGACTATTATGTATGCTTCATTGTCGGTTGTACGATGATTGTATGTATGTCTAAATGTATTTGAGTGTATGATAGATTCTGTGATATGTATGAATTGTGTATGTTTACGTGGAATGAATGAATGAATGACTTGAAAACCGATGTGAGTATAAGAATTCTGAAATTATATTTGCATGAAAATAAGAGAAGTGAGTTATGATATGTGTGAATGCATATGAATCACGAATGTTAAGTTATCGTAAGGTTATCAAAATTGAAGGAAGTTTGCATCGAATTGAAGAAAGTTTGTTTCAAATTGAAGAAAGTTTGTTTGACTTATCGATTTGGTGATATTTCAAAGATGCTTATTCGTCATAAAGTGTAAAAAAAATGTGACTTCATATTTCATATTATTGAAACGGATTCGATGTTAGATGACATACTCTATGATATTCGAGTTCTGCTTTGTATGCTTTGGATGTTTGACTATTGTTAGAAATAGGAAAGTATCTTTAAGATTGCTAGGGATATGGTAATTGATTGTATGTAATTATGAGTAGATTTATTTTCCTTTTATAGAGAAGATTGAAGGCTATATAAAGCCTATTCTTGTATTGTTTAAAACAAGAAAATAAAAATATGGTTTCCTCCATTTCTTCATGGTATCAATAGGTTGATCCTAGGGTTTCTTTTCACATTTTTTCATCGGCGTCACTGTTACGACGTTACTGTTGATAGAGTTGGTGCTTAGAGTGCCAATCTGATTTGTACATTTTATTATTTATTAATAAAATAACTACATTTTTCAATTCATACCTTATAATGGTATTTTCATTACGCGTATTAAATTGATGTATAGATATGCTAAGAATGACATCGACCTTAGTATAGTCTTGACATTAGGTGTAAACTATTCTTAAAGTAAATATTCATAGTCGTTGATTTTGGAATACAGTCGAATTCCTATAACCTAGAAGACTAGCATATGTCGTATATTGGAATTTGAGTTCCAATGGTTTAACGCAATGTACCATGAGTTTTGAAAACTCGTATAGCCATGTGGGTATTCGTTTGAGCAAATACTGAATGACTCACATGTGATTCCTAACAGTCGGATGTACACACCACCATCAATAGGAATCTCCTCGAGTCGAGTAGCATATGTAATCATTTGACTATAGGATAACATTGATTTTGTGTGAGATCCTCCACACTTAGATGCCATGTATGTCAGAAACCTTTCATGGTCTGGCCTCTAAATGTTCGTTGGGTGTGGACCGATACACTCAGTAATCAAGTGCGAAGCAAGATATGATCTGTCGGCCCGTATGTGTACCATAAGAGGTTTAGGTATCTATGTTAGTAAAGTCATGATTCTTAAATCTTTGGCCAAAGTCGATCACCTAGGGTGGATCGCATCAGTTATGAAGAATCGTGGACATGTCGACATGAGATGTTCATCTTAGAAACTTGACGGTATACTCTATGTTTCCTAAGCACAACTCGGATAGCCTACGACAGAGGGATTGTTAAACATATGTGATGACCTCGACTTGTATATTTCAGAAAGGTTGTTCGTGTTCTTCGCGAATTCGGAGATGGCCGAATTGCGTACATATTAGCTAGGCTTATATGATGAACGTCTCTGAACTTAGAGAGTCCCAATATGAAGTGTACTCGTTGAGCACTTGGGTAGCCGATTAATTTTGATAAAAGATAATATTCGATATTATAATTATCAACTAAGATAATCAAGTGTTATTGGATAACATTGATTATTTACTTTGACCTAATTGGATTAATTCAATAATTACATGATGAGTGGTATTTATACACTATTTCTCACTCATTTGACCTAATGTTTTGTATTGTTTCTCGAGATTTATGAACATTTTGATGTGTTTTATTGTTAATTTGCAGATAAATAAAGTTTGGACAGCACTGGAGGCAATTTGGGGCAAAACCGGACAAAAATGCGTCAACATGGATATTTTCGTCTCTTGTGCGTCGTGACGCTGGAACACTGCGCGTCGCGACGCCCAGCGTGCGCCGAATCTGCTAACATGCGCCGGGTCCACAAAATCAGAATCTGAGAAAAGTTGACTTTGTTAACGTGCGCCGTGACACGTGTCACCATCACAACAGAGATGCTAAAATGCGCCGTGCCACGTGTCGAAATCCTATTGCTTGGACGGCCACCGCCCCACGTGTCATCCTACGTGTCGCCACATCATCGTCCACATCAGCAGCCACATCAGCAAGTCAACCGAGTCAACATGCCATGTCATCATCAGCCAATCACAGCGCGACACGTGTCAACCTCTCATTCGTCTGACGGCCGCCGCCCCACGTGTCGCCACGTTGTCTTCCACATCAACAGAGTGACGTCACCAATGACGTCATGAATAGTGACACGTCATCAATGACGTCAGCTTCATAATTGAGTTCCAGCCGCCATTACACGTGTCAACCTTATCCTCTTATCCGAATTGCTACGTGTCATCTCCTCATTGTGCCACGTCGACAAAATCCAGCGTCGCGACGCTGAGGCTTTGGCGTCGCGACGCTGGAACAGTGAAAAATTTGCCTATAAATAGAACGCGAAATTTCAGATTTCAGTGTGCCTTTCTCTCTCTCATCTCTTTGATGAAGAGAGAGTTTCTCTCTCTAAAAAATATTTTATTTTTATATTTTTTTTAGTTTGTAATTTATTTTAATTACTTTTGTAATAATAGTAATTTAATTTTTACTTTTTACTTTTTACAGTTTTTACTATTCACCATGTTGAAATAATTTCCCCGCTAGGGTGAAAGGTAATTCTTTTACTGTTACTATTTACATTAATCTCCCTTAAAAATAATATATTAACTATTTAAAATATTGACTTAATAAGGAATACCGCTATATTGGTCGGTTGGTAATTTAATTTTAATTTGGTTTAAACCTGACTAATCAAGGATACCGCCAGACTGGTCGGTTGGTAAATTTATTTTTGGTTCCGCCTTAATGGCTGGTTGGACTTAATTTGACTTAATCAGGATACCGCCAGACTGGTCGGTTGGTTAATTTATCACAAGTTTATATATTATTTTATGGGAGATATCTAAATTAGTAGTAGTAAAAGTAATTCCTTTTACCTTAGCATTTTATTTTATTGTAATTTATTTTTCAGCTTTTTACTTTATGTCTTTTACTTTTATGTATTTTTACTTTATGTCTTTTATTTTTCAGTTACTAGCCCTAGTTATGTGTTGTAACTAAATAGTTATCTGGGGTTGTGAAGAATTTCAATATCACCAGTTTATAAGGGTTAGATTATAGTTTGGGTAATATAATGATTTATTTATTGAGTCTTAATCTTAATGCTTTTTATTAACCGATCACTAATAAAATTGATTAGGTAAACTTAAAATGAACTAGACATAGAGATTTTAAGTTTAAAACCTTAGACTCAATAGCCCACGATCTTCCTTGAGGATAGATAACCCTTTAATAGATTTCCTTACAGGATAGGAATATACCTGTCGGGCGAGGGTAGCCATAATTGGAACTTAATCTTAATGAATCCAGATAATGTGATTGACATAGGAATATGGTTCAATTGGGTTATACTGGGTATTTGTGTCTGACCATCGACAGATGCTTTCGCATAATTTCGTGTTCCAGGTTAATAAATCATTGTATTTCCTAACTATAAAATAATCACTTCATCTTTATAATGATATTGGAATAAATCACAACCCTAGATCTTTGTGTCTTTTGTTATTTTCCTTAGTATTTTCTTTTGTCTTTTTATTTATTTATTTATTTAGCAACACCACTTTCAACCAATCCAACAAACAGTCTCTCTATTCTCCATTTAATTAGATATTTGTAAATAAATAGATTCAATAATTAATAACAACAGTAGGAATTAAGTCCTCGTGGGATCGATATTTTTATACTACTTGAACGATACGTGCGCTTGCGTTATACGTGTGTGTTTACGCCGGTCAAGTTTTTGGCGCCGTTGCCGGGGACTTATATTTCTTGAGTTGTTAATTTTGAAGCTATCTAATTTACTTGTATCTAATTTTCTTTATTTTTATCTGTAATTTTATTTTCTTTCTTTTGATTAAAGGTGACTTAAAAATGGAACATTACTGGGAGATTGAAAGATTACATGCTTTACAAGAAGATACACCCCACATCTGGGAGCAACAGTCCGGTTTTCTGTGGCCTGTTGTCGAGCCCAATAATTATCACTGGATGCCAGAACCAAGCAATGCTACATTTGTTCATCAGAACGAAATGGGGAGATGTGTGATTTGTGATAGTAACCACCCGAGCGATCAATGTATATATCGATCAGAGTGGGAGAATTTCTGGAGACAATCATGGTACGAAGAGCCAACATATTTCACAGAACCATCACATTTTCCATCTTATCCACCATCTTCCTTCGATCCTTATCAAGAACCAGAACCATCCGAGGAAGATCAATTAATTCACATGTTCAAAGAACAAGAAGCTCGATTTGATGCACAAATTCAGAATAACGCAGGATCCATACAGAGAATGACAGATCAAATTAGACAATTAATAGAAAACCAGAACATCATACCTCAAGAACCAGTTTCAGATGACACTGATGAAACCTCAAAGTACCAAACATTTCACGATGACACCTTAACAGAGGAGGAGGCTGAGCAGTATCAACAACCAGAGGTATCAGTTCAGGAACCCGAACCGACAAAGTCTCGATTTGATTTCTATTATTCAGATTCTGACGAGAATGAAACTGAGCTGTTTGTACCAAATACATCAAAAATTGAGGATGAAATTCTGTATCCTCAAAGTGAAGATCTTGGAGATTCCATTGCACAAATGTTTGATGAAGATCTACCTGAGCCAATCATTTCAACCAGATCAGAGGATGAAGACCTAAAATCTAACATTTCTTTTCAGGTTGACAATTTTGAAACATGTATTTCACAGATGACAGATGATGAACTTAATGCAGAAATTTTCAAATACATCTGTGAAGAAAAGGTGGAGCAAGAAGCAGAGCAAATGGAGGAGCAAATGTCTGACTTTATTAAAGATCCAGAGCATTCAGGAAAAACATCGCTGTTTTGGGGAGTACTGATCAAAGAAACCACCCAGAAGCTTGACAGAATGGAATTTCCATTCCAAGTCAAGCATCATACGAGACCTCCTGATTTTCTTTCTTTCTTTGCAGGAACCACTGGAACAATAAGAATCAAAAAGGTGGCACGATCACTGAATGAGACAAAATTCTTTTTGCCACTTTACCGTTGGAAGAGACCCTTCAAAAGCAACGCTCACGGGATTGTCTTTAATCGGACATCCAAAACGACACTGAAACCTCCTTAACAGATAAATTTCAGTCACGTCTGGCTGAAGACGAAAAATTTAGCGCTAGCAGGGAGGCAACCCATGCAATTTGTTGTAATTTATTTAATTATTTATTTATTTTTGTGTGTGAACTTTTTAATTGTGTGAGTTTTGCAGGAAAAATTAAAATGGAATTTATCAGGACAAAGCAAGCCAGTACAAGCGGGATTTTTACAAAATAAAAATTTGACAAAATCACGAAGATACAAAGTTGATCCAGAAAAGACGGCCGAGTAAGAAGTCTGTTTTTGGGACGCGTCCCTATGGATTTATCTGTCGCAAGACATGGTTTTGCCAAAAAAAAAAAAAAAAAAAAAAATCCCGAGTCAAAACCCTAACCCTAAAGAACCGAGTGTCGCGACGCTAGGCAATTTTTGGCGTCGCGACGCTGACTCGAAATCAGAGACATAAGCAGGGCGCTGGCAGCATCTCATTTCACTCTTCATCTTCTTCATCCTCACCACCTACCACACAAAGCCGAAACTCACTTCCATAACACCAAATCACCACCAGCCGCACCAACAACCACCATCAAACCAAGATCCACCCCATTGCCGTGACCGAAACCAAACCCACCAACCACCAAACTGAAATCGAGTGCCATCGTGACCGTGAGCCTCACGACCAAGATCCACAGCCGCAACCTTCGCCATGTCAAACACCAAGCCTTTACCGAGCCACCAGAACCGAACCAGCCATCACCACCGCAAGCCACTACCGTCATCACCGTGACCGAGTCTTCGCCAGCCGAGATCCACACACTGAGCAACCACCGCGAGCCACCAAACACTTCCTTCGCCGAGCCTAAACCGAGCCTCAACAACCAAGACACCACTTCGTCGAAACCGAAACTAACGAAGCAAACCAGAGCCGTGACTCAACCGCGAGTCACCAAGCCACCATCATCAACCACACAAGCCATCACCTGCGACCAAACTGAGACAAATCAGCCCATTGCCGAGCCAAATTGCCACTATCTTGCCGAATATTAGCCACCACCGTCGCAAACCGGAACCGAGCCATCCTTGCCGAGAACCTCCTTCACCATCACAGCTACCGAATCTTCACTGCCGAGAGTACCACTGCCAAAATCAGAATTTGAAAATACGGTAATGATTTGATAAAAAATTGATTTGGTAATTGGGTAAATTGAAAAATTGAATTGTGAATTGGTTGAATGGGAATTTTGAATTACGAAGGGTTGGATTGTGGATTAATTTGATTCGTAGTTGTGGGAGCGAAGAATTGAATTGGAGTGTTTGTGGCATTTGATAGATTTAGGTTGTGTTGGATAATCAAAAATTCAGGGGAGACTCTGTCGGATTTTTCTGAAAAATACCAAAGTTGGGATTTGATTGGTGATAATTTTTCTAGGATGAATTTGGGGAAATTTTGAGTTTTTAGAGGTGACTCTGTCGAAATTTTCACTAAAAAAATTGATCAATTATCGATCGGGGTAAAAAACGTAAAATTGGACATAAATTTTTCCTTATGGTAATTTTTCCTGTAAAATTTCAGCTGACCATGTATTATCTTCTAATCTCTTTTGTGTATACATAGTGTGAACTTTTTAATTTTGTATGTTATTTTTGTAGGGAAAAGCACAAGCAAAGCATTTTAAGACAGAAAGAATTATGTTTGGCAATCAAAGATGAGAAACAATTCATTAGCGATGGCTGAATAAGGAATGAAATCTTAAGATACATCCTAATGAATTTATACTACGCGAGTGGCGTATTGCATACACAATTCCGTTGCCTTAATTATTGCTTTGATTCGCTTTTCTTTTGGAATTATCTTTATTTTCGTAGACAGGATCCAGACTTTTTGACCTTTCACGATCCATTTTGTTGTTTAGCTAACAAGCGTCCTCTGGAAGATACTTGTACTATTTTTACTCACCCCTTTCAGGTACTATAAATTCAGCCCGTCAGTGCACTTTTGAAGGCATCCATAGTTGAGAAAGTAATATATAAAAAAAAAATGGAAGCCACTTCAAGAAGACGAGTTGAAAACATCTGTGTGTTTTCCGGTAGTACTGTTGGAACTAAACCACAATACATAGAAGCAGCACAGGAATTGGGTCGAGTCTTAGCAGCAAGGAATATACACTTAATATATGGCGGAGGTAATCTTGGACTTATGGGAATCGTTTCAAAGGCCGTACAGGAAGGAGGCAGTCACGTTTTGGGAATCGTACCAAAACCCTTGGCAGAGGCAAATCTTATTGGATCATCAAACGGAGAGGAACTGATCGTACCAGGTATGTCTGAACGACTGGTAGAAATGATTAACCGTTCTGATGCTTTTATTGCTTTGCCAGGTGGCTTGGGCACATTGGAGGAAATTTTTATTGTACTATCTTGGGCGAACCTAAACATACACCAGAAACCAATTGGGCTGTACAACGTTGATGGATTTTATGATTTTCTTTGTGTGTTTCTTGATGATGCTCGAAGAAATGGGTTCGTGTCAAAACCTTTAAAAGAACTCCTCTTCACTGCCAGAACTGCTCCGGATCTAATTGACCAACTCATAGCCTATGAACCGAAAGTTGACCCTATCATTTCAAAGATAAATTGGTCCGAGGACGATCGTGGTAAGAGGCGTAGAATTAATCTGGATCTTAACCTGTAATTTTCCTGTAGAATTTCAGCTAATCAGGTATTATTTTCTAAACTCTTCTTCTACTATTTAAGACATTGGGGACAATGTCTCATTTAGGTTTGGGGGTGAGGTATAGTTAATAGTACTTGTTTGTATTGTTATTTTTATTTTTAGTCCAAAATTTTTCGAAAAATACAAAAAAATTGAAAAATTTTCAAAAATTACAAAAATATTTTGCATTTTTGTGTTTTTATTTTGACTAAAAAGGTGAATTGGTAAGAGATAGCCGAGTAAGGAATTTCCGCTCCTGAGACGTATTTCAAACCATTTATTTCGAAATAAGTTATCTTTTGTTTATTTCCTTTTGAATTATTTAATTTGTGAATTCTCCATAATACTGACTAAAATGGATCTTCATATGCTCATTTGACATGTATTATCAACATACATAGTAACATACAGACATGAGTTGTAATTGAAAAGTTTGTAATATTTCGTGCTCTAGTTTAATTGGAGGAAGCATCTATAC